>JAOXYD010042881.1:0-13651 GCA_028565735.1 Pinacopodium congolense | reverse complement strand
AACATTTAAACACAATATAGGGGTCATAATGCATCAAATTCACTATCAAAATCATATCAATTTTGACCCCTATCATTCTCCATATGAACCTTTTTTTAAAATCCAAATTGTTTCCTTACATCCCTTTGATATTTCAATATTTTCAAAAAATTAAAAACAACAAAAACATTAGTAGTAAAAATATTTTGTCAACATCAAAATATAGGTTTAAACAGTCTTAGATCAATAGCTTATATGATGAGGTTTATAAGAGGTCCATTATAAGTGTGGATGGGACAAAACAAATTCATTATTCAAGTTGACAAGCTTAACTAGCTATCCATATCATGCATACTTAGAATGATGGTGTGAGATCTATCATCTATAGTTTGTCACGATCTCTGCCATTAAAAATAAATTATATAATTGAAGGGTATATTATAATATTTTAAGAACTTTTTATAAATAGAAGCCACGTACAAGGAAAAATGAGATATTGAAAGAATATGGTTTAGTTTACACTCAACTAAGTAAGTTGAAGGCAACTCTAAAATAGGAGGAGGGATATTCTTTTACGTATATTAAACATGGCATTGATGGAGACAATAAAAATTATGTGTTTTTTAGTGGCGAATATTTGATAGACAGTCTAAATTAGGTAAATTAGAAAAGATCATTTATTACACATTGAAGTAAAATATAAAAAACAATTTAAAAAGTTTGAAGAGAAAAGGAAGCAGGTAAATGAAGAAAATCTAGAATGGAAAGAAAAAAAACTTAATGGTTATAAGAAATAAAGATGGGCTTAAAGAAGTGCATGTAACGATAAAATTATAGAAGCTAAATTTGTAGATGATAAGGAACTTAATGCAACTTGAAATTTAGGAATTACGACACAAGAGTAAATTAACAAAACAAGCAACTGGAACATTAACTTCAAAATTAATTAAAGCAAAAGATTTAAATGAAATATGGAAATGAAAAAGATGAAGAGAATAATTCAAAGCCTGTATAAGAATAATAGGGAAAAAAGAAAAGAAATCCAAGACTTAGAAGAGTCCTATAATGACCAAAATAAAATTAATTAGAGATTTGAAATGGATCCAAAAGGGTAGTAGTAACAATTTCCAAAGGATTAAAAGGTTTAGTGAATAATAAGACAAATAAATTTAAGGGCATAGCAAAAAAATTACAAGAAGATAATCTTCAAATGGTTTCAAGAATTAACTATCTTTACTAGAGATTTATAGAAGTTATATAATGTTAAGCACGTGATATGAATTAAAGAAGTAGTAAAGTAAAACTACTTGAGGCAAAAGCTTTGACATTAGTAACTGATAAGTGTGCTTTAGTTTATGCTTTCTTAGTTGGTTATTATATGATTTTACATGTTTATGTTGTTCTTAGGAATTAATTTGACATCTTTTGATGTTATTATTTTGTTTTTGTATTTCTAAGTGTTTGAGAATTGATTCTGGGAAAGATCTTGATCTTATGTGTGTAGGTATTGATTGGAGTTCTAATGTGGAAAGAAGGAGCAAAAGTCAAATAATCAAAATTCAAAACCAAAAGTCAAAGGAATAGTAAAAAAAACTTGCCAAGAGCATGACTATGTTAATTGGTAAAAAAAGAGAGGGAGTCATAGTCATGACTCCCTGTATAAACATGACTCTATAGCATGTTTGAGACTCCTTTATCACTTAATTGTGTGACCCTAGAATCACGATCATGGCCCATTTAAATTTTTGCATATATATTGTATTATATCAATTTTTTTATATCCTAGGACATATATAAGGGCACAAAATCCTAAATGTCATAAAGTATTCAAGAAGACTTAATTTGGAACTTGCCCTCCACGCTAAAAAATAAGTTTTCAAGGTTCAAGTGGAAGAAATCAAGATGGGTAGTCAAAACTTCAAGACTTTACCGATTTTCCAAATTTTCCATCTTGGGGAGTGAAGTGAACAGTTTAAACTTATCTTTCCTGCTTTTCTTTTTTTCTCGGTTATGTTCTATTTTATGGAAAATACGATTGATGTTAAACTTATTTTCGTTATGAGTGGATGAACATATTTTAGGAATTACTCTTTAAACTATTTTTGAACTCGTGTTTATTAGTTAAGTGAAATTAATGTTTATGGTATTTATTAAACTTATACATCGTAATAAATCAAGAAAAAGAACTTCTTAATTTTTTTTAAGTGTACAATGAGAGTTGTCATTCAATAGACCCATAAATATCAGTTTTATTTTTTGATTAGAAAGAGATCTCAATTGGTTAATAGTTTGCATATAGGATTACTTTAAATCAAGTTAAATTTCTAGGAAAAGTTTTGTAGATTAAGAGATTTCAAGGTTAATCCTATGTTATTTGGATAAGGAAACTTAGTTACACCTTGAGAGAAGGTGACTAAAACCTTAGGAAATCTAGAGCCAAACATAAATTTAATTAATAAAACAAGAAAGAAATAAAATGGATAAGAGTGATTCCTAGTTTTTAACTTAATTTTGGAAGTTCCTGTAAATTAATTCTCAATTTCTTAAGCTGTCTTATTTAGTTTGTTTCTAGTTTTTGTTGCCTGAATTTGTTCCTTAAACAAAAATGTAACTTGAATCAAGTTGTGACTAAACCTAGTCCCTGTGAGACGATATTTTCTTATACTATAAGTTACAACCCGTGTACTTACGATACTTAGCGTAAAACGAGTTTTCAACCAATAATTTTTTGGCACTGTTGCTGGGGTTTGGTAGTTTTAGCATCTTATTTAATTCGGGTGATTTTGATTTAAGGGTTTTTTTTTATACCTTTCATTATGTCTTTGCAGGCGTATGAACACAAGGAGCACAAGAATGCTTGATAAATTAATTGAAGAGGAGTTTTCATACACCACTAGGCAATAGTAGAAGTTAAGAAAATCGAAGCGCCAAGAGACTAGTCAAAGAACTATAGGAGAAGAAGGAGGCTAAAGGTTGCCAAAAGGATGTCAATGGACTTCATGAGGCCAATTTTTAGCCAACAAGGAATCATGAAGCCTAGTGTTCAAGAAAATAATTTTGAGATTATGCCAACTCTCCTCATCATACTCCAATCAAGTGTTTAATTCTATGGGTTGGCGAATGAAGATTCCAATGCCCATCTCACTAATTTCATGGAGACTTGTGATACTTTAAGGTTTAAAGGGATGTCATAATATATGAGTAAGGATGAGGTTGCTTCCCTTCACTTTAAAAGATAAATCTAAGGCATGGTTAAACTCTTTCAACTCGAAACATATCACTATATGGGAGCAACTAGTTCAAGCTTTCCTCACTAAGTAATTTCCATCAATGAATATAATAAGAATCATCAAGGAGATAACAAACCTCCAATAAGATGATGGAAAGTCATTATATGAGGCTTCAGAGAAGTTCAAGGAGTTGTCTACACCGTAACCTTCCAAGGGATTTTCTCTTGCAAACTTTCTACAATGGTGTGAATCATAGTATAAGAGGTACAATTAATGTGGTAGCTAGAGGACCATTAATAAGGAAGACTGTTGATGTAGCCCATGATCTTCTAGAAGAAATGGAGAAAAATAGCTATCTATGGTCGAAAGAAAGGGGCAAGAAAAGTTTGAAGGATTAAAGAGAGGTTATTCCTATTGACTCAACAATAATCCTACAAGCCATGCAAGCACAAATTTTGGCTGTCAAGGTATGGTAGATTGCTTCATGATGGAATCAAGTGGAATATAACAAGTCAACTACATGGGATGAAAATAATAAGGTATCAATCATTTCTCTAATACTTATAATCCCTAGTGGAAAAACCACCCAGATATTTCTTGGAACACTAACAATACAGATCAAAATGTGGGACGAAAAGGTCCATCAGGTTTCTAACAAGTCAGACTTGGATCTTTAGAGAACAAGATGGAAAAATTGATGGATGTCTTGGGTTTTAAGTTTGAAATTCAATAAGAAAACTAAAAGAAGATGTTTATAAGCCAAGAGGAAAGCCAAAAGAGGATGGAGGCAAAATTTAACCAAATAATAAAGAACTATACGTCATCCATCCACAATTTAGATGTTCAAGTTGGCTAACTCACAAACTCTTTGTCATCTAGAAGTGTGGGGAGTCTTCCAAGCAATACTGAGGCTCGAAGAGAGGAGCCAAGTAAGAAAGGTGAGAATGCTCAAAGAGAGAACCCAGAAAAGGAGAAAGGTAAAGAGAAAGTGGGAGAGAATGTAGAAGAGAAAGAAGAGGAGAATTCATACACCCCTCCACCACCATACAAACTCAAGATCCCATATCGACAAAGACTTAAGAAACATCAAATGGATGCCCAATTCTCTAAGTTCTTAGATAGGATAGAGAATCTCCAAATTAAATTGTCTTTTGTGGAACAATTAGAGAGCATGCCAAAGTATGCCAAGTTCTTAAAGGATATCTTGATTCATAAGCACTTTTGGGAAGACCACAAAATGGCGGCTTTGATGGAGGGTTGTAGCTAAATCATCATTACCCAAATGCCATTTAAGCTACAAGATCTAAGGAGTTTCACTATATCTTGTGTTATTGGTAATTTGGAAATTTCTAAATGTTTTTGTGATTTAAGAGCAAGTATTAACTTGATACCTTTATCCTTTTGAAGAAATTGGGGCTAGTAGATGTCAAGCCAACCTCCATGCTAATATAATTGACAGTCAATCTATCAAAAGGCCATATGGAAGGGTGGAGGATGTTTTAGTAAAGTTGGAAAAAAATTATTATTCTAGTTGATTTTGTTGTGTTAGATTTTGAAGAGGATAGGAATTTTATTTCGATTTTAAGTAGGCCTTTTGTGAATACTACTAAGGCATTAATGGATGTGCATAAGGAGAAGTTAATTTTGAGAATTAGGGATGAGAATGTTGAGTTCGATATGAGTAAATCTTTAAAGAAAGAATCCTGAGCGAGCACATCTGAAACAATAGGAGTAGAAACTTCTAGTGAGGAACCTTTTGATTTAGAAAAGGACCCATAAGAACACTTAGTTGAGACACCTCAGGAAGGAGTAGAAAACCAACCATGATGGATTTAGGTTTAGGAAATAGCAAAAGACCGATGGCTTGCATTGTTCAACTTAGGGTCATCTTAAATATTTTTGAAATCTCATATGGAATAATTTCTATGATCAAGGCATCACAATTTTATGGTTCAGCCTTAGATGATCCTAATGAGCACTTACAAAAGTTCCTAGATATTTGTGGTCTTTTTTGGAGCAGTTAAGTGTTTGATAATGCAGTTAACCTTAAGAATTTTTCCATTTTCCCTTAGAGACAAGGATAAAGCCTAACTAAATGCCCATCTACGTGGTTCCATTACAATATAGGACGATTTAATAAAACTCTTTTTAGATAAATTTTCCCACTTGATAGGATCATAAAGATGAAAACTGATATCAATTCTTTTGTTCAATATGAAAATGAAAGTCTATATAAGGCTTGGGAAAGTTTTAGAGAGATGCTAGCCAAGTGTCCTAGCCATGGTTTCAGTATATGGCAGCAAGTTGATATTTTCTATACCGGCATCATACCTTCTACCTATTGTACCATAAATGTTGCAACTTGAGGTAGTTTCATAAAAAAGACTCCTGACAAAACTTAAAATCTTATTAAGGATATGGCAAAAAATAGTTTTCAATACAATTCTGAATGCCATCCTAGGAAGCCATGTGGGGCTTATGCGATTAATGTTATTATAGCTTTAATAGCTCAGATGGATGTACAAAATAAAAAGTTAGATAGATTGGTAAGTGAGCCAGTAGTAGTGCTTTTAGGAGCCCTATAGAGTGTGATCATTGTAGTAGTTCTTCCTATGCATTAATAGATTGTCAATTAAGAATCCTTTTCACCAGAGAACCTAGATAAGCTTAATATATTAACTATAATAGGTAAAGAGGTTATCCATATTCAGATACTTACAATCCTAGATGAAGAAACCCTCATAATGTTTCATGGCGAGATAATCAAAACACATACCACCTACCAACCAACCTATAAGGAATCCCACCACCTCACTTTACACCAAACCACCACTAGTTAAGAAATTAAAATTTAGGGACATAATTTTAAAATATATTCAGAGTAATGATTCTAGATTACAAAATCATGAAGTTTTAATTAAGAATCTAGAGACTCAAGTAGGCCAAATTGCTTCGATTATGCCAGAGCAACTACCCGTTAACCTACCTAATACTTCTAAGGCCAATCCTAGAGAACAAATCAAGGCAATTACTCTGAGAAGTGGTAAGGAAGTGGAGAGAGGATAATTAGAAAGGATGAAGAAGGAAATAGAATAAAAGAGTAAGGAAATAGCGGTGGAAGTAGAAAAGGAAAAGGAAAAAGAAAAGGAAGTGGAGAGTAAAGAGAAATAACAACCCTATAAGGCTGTTTGGTGATCTTGATGTTCAACCATACAAGCCTAGAAACCCTTACCCTCAAAGGTTAAAGAATATAAATTTAGATAGGCAATTTGGGAAATTTATGGAAATGTTTAAGAAATTGCATACAAATATCCCATTTGTCAAAGCAATTGCACAAATGCCTAGTTAAGCCAAAATTTTAAAGGAAATTCTACCTAAGAAGAGGAAATTAGAAGAATATGAAACTATTAAGCCTAATAAGGAGTGCTCTAAAATCCTACTCAAGAAGTTATCTCCTAAGCTCAAGGATCCTAGTAGTTTTACCTTTCCTTGTATAATAGGTAACTTGCAAATAGATAGGATAGTGATGGATCTAGGAGTAAGTATTAATCTAATGCTTATGTCTATCTTTAAGAAGTTAGGATTAGAAGAATCTAAACCCACGACAATTTCATTGTAGTTGGCAGACCATTCTATAAGATATCCATGAGGAATCATAAAGGATATATTGGTTAAGGTTGATAAGTTTAATTTCCCTTTTGATTTTCTATTGTTAGATATAGAAAATGATAGCAAGGCACCTATTATTTTAGGAGATGATTTATAGCTATGGGCATAGCACTAATTAATGTATATGGTGGAAAATTGATTTTGAGACTCCAAGATGAAGAGATAGAATTTGATGTGTTTAATGCGATGCAGCACCCCACAAATTTTGATTGATGTAATTTTATTGGAGTTAATCATATTAAGAGTGACCTTTCTGTGATTTTATGTTCTAATCCCTTACTAAAGGTTTTGACTCATTCTTAGTCTTTAGAGATAGATAAGGAATAGGTAAGAGAAGTTATAGGTTCTTTAGATGCTGATAAGGTATCATCTAGTTGGCTTCCATCTAAGAATTACAAGCTTCTATATAGGTCAACTAAGCTCTCGCCTAAACCATCTATAAAGAAACCACCGAGTCTAAACTTAAGCTTCATCCTTCACACTTAAAGTATGCATTTTTTAGTCCCCTATCTCACTTATATGCCATTATTTCATCATCTCTGACTGAAAGTATAAAGGACAATTTATTGCAAGTATTATGCAATCATATAGGAGCCATTGGATGGACTTAACATTAAGGAGTTAAGTCCTTCAATTTGTACACACAAGATATTTATGGAATAAGGGAGTAAGCCCCTAGTTTAACCATAATGTCAGTTTTATCAAATTATGAAAGAAGTGGTTAAAAATGAAATAACAAAACATCTAAATGCTACAACAATTTTTGTTATTTTTAATATAGTTAGGTTAGCCCAATCAAGTTGTACCCAAGAAAGGAGGCAATACTATCATTCAAAATGATTAAAATGAACTGATTGTAATAAGAAAGGTAATTTGCTAGTGTATATGTATTGATTACAGAAAAGTAAATGACACCACTTCGTAAGGATCATTTCCCATTACCTTTCATCGATCAAGTAATAGAAAGATTGGCTAGTCGTAGTTTTTATTGTATTTTAGAAGGGTACAATACAAATTCTTGTAGCCCTTAAGGATTAAGAGAAGACATCTTTTACCTATCCCTATGGCATGTTTGCTTATAAACACATGCCCTTTGGCTTATATAATTCCCCTGCCACATTTCAACATTGTATAATGGTCATATTTTCAAATATGATTGAGTCTTACATTAAACTCTTTGTGGATGATTTTTCAGTATTTAGAATATCATTTGATTCTTGTTTATTAAATTTTAAAATTTTTCTAAAAAGATTTGAGAGACAAATTTGGTATTAAACTGGGAAAATTCCACTTTATAGTGTAATAATACATAGTACTTGATCACAAAATTTCATATAAAAGAGTTGAAGTAGATCTAGCAAAAATAGATATAATAGCTCAACTCCCGCCACTAAATTTATCTTGAGTAGTTATAGGTTTTCTAGGTCATGTGAGGTTCTACTAGATATTTATAAAAGATTTTTTTCCAAAATCACAAAACCTTTGACAAATCTTTTGACCAAGGATGATATTTTAAATTTTAATGACAAATGTATGCATTCTTTTAAGCTATTAAAGACAAAACTTATAAGTGCACCTATCCTCACCTAATTGATGTTTGATGCAAGGAACTTTGAAATTGATGTTGTTTTAAGGTAAAGAAAGGATAATATTTTTCAACTTATTTATTATGTAACTCAAACATTCAATGCCCAAAAGAACTATACAACGAATGAGAAGGAATTGTTAGTTGTAGTCTTTGTAGTTAATAAATTTAATCCTATTTGGTTCTTTAAAAGGTGGCGGTTTATATGGACCATTTGGTTTTGAAATATCTTATGAATAAGCCTAATGCAAATCCACGTTTGATTAGATAAGTCCTTTTGTTGTAAGAGTTTGATATTGAAATTAAGGATAAAAAGGGTGCTAAGAATTTTATTGTTGATCGTCTTTCACATCTAAGCAAGGAAGTGATGGAGAAGGGTGAAAATCAAGACATCAGGGAAGTGTTTCCAAGAGAAAAATTATTTCCCTTAATGAGTTTTTCATGGTATGCTAATTATATAAATTATTTGGCTAGTAATGTAATGACCCATTGAATTTTATTACAAGCAAAAGACGAAGTCTTAAGCAATATTTGTGGTATGATTCATATTTATACAAGATATTTGCTGATGTATCATTAAAGTATGTGTTCGTTTAGAAGAAATGCCTTCCATATTAATTCATCACCATTTAAAGGAAGTAGGAGGAAATTTTAAGCTTACTAAAATTTAAAATAAGGTATTAAAGCCGAGATTCTATTAGCCAGTTTGTTTATGGAAGCATTTCAATATATTAAATTTTATGATAATTGCCAAGAGTTAGGAACATCTCTAAGAGACATGAAATGCCTTTGAATAACATTTTCATTTGTGAGGTTTTTTATGTTTGGGGTATTGATTTTATGGGATGATAAGTGTGTTTTTAGTTTGTTTCTATGTGTTTTAAGAGTTTCCTTTTATGTTTTAGCATTAGTTTACTTTTTCTTTTGCATCTTTTTCTTTTTTTCATGATCTTTGATGTTTTTGAATTATTTCTTTATAATTTTTTAGTGTTTAAGGGTAAATTTTAAGCTTATTTGAGGGATGGATTGATGTACTTTGGTAGTTGGATATATAGGTAGCATAAATTTAGCATTGGATATGGTTCAAGTGACTTGGAAGATGTGTTAGAATGACTTATATAAAAGGAGCTTGCGTATCAAATTTCAAGTCAATAGGAGTTCCCGAGAAGAAGTTATGGCTGAAAGAATGAAGGGTGCAGAAAGTTGGAAAAACTGTCAAATTTGGGGAAGTAGTCAAACGATCGTGGGATGGGGTCATAACCCCACCATCGTGGGAACTATGAGCAGAAACACGACACGAGGCTCACTTACTTGAGAGTTTTTGAGTTGTTTGGACATATAAAAGGGTTAGAAACTATAGGAGCCATCAAGAAACATTTTTAGACTCACCCAAGGATGCAACAAACAAGTTTTTATGTCTTCCAAAGTGGGAAATCAAATTCAACATCAACCTTTTAGCAAGAACTTCTCATCTGCAGAAATTCCAGCATAGGAGAAAGAAGAGAAGATTACTTTAATCATCTAGTTTCTTATTTATTTTTCTCATTTATTTTCTTTATTATGGATTTTTTGGTATTTCGGTATGTTAATGACATTATGAGTGGCTAAGTTTATTTTACATATTACTTTTGAACTATTTTTTCAACTTTTATCTTGTTGAATTGAATAAATGATGCTTTTGATGAATTTTGAGCTTATACCTTGCAATATATTGCGAAATTGAGTTGGGTAATTTGTGTAGGGCTGTACAATGAGAGTTGGCACCCTATAGACCTACATTTCATCAATTTTATTGATTAGTTAGAGAGAGATCTTGACTAATAAGTTGATTACCCATATGAAAGCTTTATAACTAGTTAAATTGGCGGACCGGTTTTGTAAATTGAGAGATTGATTAATTCATTTCATGTAATTTGGCTAGAGACATTTAATTACACCTTGAGAGAGGGTAATTGAAATATTAAGACATCTTAGTTGAGGCATAATTCAATCAATAAGGTAGGAGGGAGACAAGGTAGGGAAAAAGTGATCTCTAATATTAAAATCTTGAAATCCAAAGTTTTTTCACTTTTGCACTATCATTTACTCATTGCTAGTTTATTTTATTTATTTCTTTTTAGTCTTTCTTAATTGAAATTGGGTCTTGACAAAGTATAACCTAAATTAAGTGGCACTCAAACTACAATCCTTGTGAGATCAATATCCATTCTTTACTACAAGTTACATTTCGTATGCTTACGGTTTTAAGAGTAAAATTAGTTAGATAGTTTTACAATAAATAATAAATATAGATAATAAAATAAGTATATATAAATTATTATAAATATAAATAAATAATAAAATAAATATATGTAAATAATAGAAATAAGGAAAATAGAAAAAATAGAAAATAGAGAAAAAATAAAAAAAAGACATAAAAAAACTTTCATTAGAAATTTTTCTAAGTTCATTTAATTTCAAATTTCAAATTTTCATTTAAATTTAACTAAAATATATATAAATAAATAAAATAAAATAAAATAAAAATGAATAAATAAATAAATACCTTTTTACTTTACTTTTTTTTTATAAGATTCCTCTTTTCATGGCCAAGCACTCGATCACAGGTCTTTTTTTGTTCCAACAAATACTAACTATTAGGAAATAAAATGGCTTATTTTATTTAAAAACTCAAGGAGTTGTTGTTATTAAAACAACAATCAAAAGCAACACACCTTCCATTCCTATACAATAGGATTAAATGATATAGAATCTTTTATTCTTCTTTTCCTAATCTCATTACATCCCTGAAGAAATCAAATTTGTGAACACTATAGTTCCAAAGTTTATGATTCTTTTAGTATTATATCTTAATTCTGCCTGATTCTTTTATCTCGACAAAAGGTTCATTTATATACAATAATTGCATCATAGCGGGTATAGTTTAGTGGTAAAAGTGTGATTTCTTCTAGTAACCCTAATAGCTAAGGGATCCCTCAGATCATATTCTGATCAAACCTTTATTTCTTAAAAGGATTAGATTAGCTCCTTTCCCTCTTAATGAAAAATTCGAGGAAGAATAGATATTCTCGTTATTTGTATCCAAGTATTACTTAGAAATCTAAAAATTTGATTATTAGATTACGAAACATAATTTTTTTAAATTGGATCAATACTTCCCAATTGAATGAGTATGAATAAAGGATCTAGGGATAAGATAAATACATAAAATTTTATTTCTAATCGTAGCTAAACCTTCCATTTTTTGTTTGCTTTGTATAGTCAAGATTGCAGCAAAATAAGTATTTAAGTATTAGAAGGATGGCTTTGGTTTACTATAGTCATCAACATCTTGTTTTAACACAATAGAAACAAAAGATTTTCCTAAGGATTATCTCAAATAGAAATAAAGAACGAAGTAACTAGAAAGATTATTAAAATCCCTCTCGTATCTAGAGGGATCATCTAGAAAGCATGCTATTTTAAATCCATTAAGATAGAGAAAGGCCAACATAGATGTTATGGATCCCATTTTTTTTCGCTCACGCCTTATAGCTGGATATTTTTCCATATTCCATGAAGGAGCATAATGAAATCAATGTTTCATATTCGGTTTTAAATTAGAGATGTTAAAAAGGATGAATCAACATCGACTATAACCCTTAGCCTTCCAAGCTAACGTTATAGGTTTGATTTTCGCTACCCGCTTTATTCATAATTCACCTATATACTATGTTTTATATAGTATTTATATACTATTATTCATAATTCATCTATATAGACTATTTATATAGTATTTTATTATATACTCTTTTATTCATATATTAGATATATGCACTAATATATATATATATCTATTTTTAGTAGATACAATTATGGATAGATAGAATTATTAATATCTAATTTATATTATATATTCTAATTTATATATTATTATAATTATGTATTAATATAACTATCTAGTTATAATTTATTTTATCTTATAATTTATTTTATTTAAATGGATTCTATTTATAATTAGAATCTATTTCTTTATATATGTATATATTTCATATAATCAAATTTCTTTTTATAATTTCTAAATTTTAGTAATAAGAAATTAAATCTATAATTTAATTAATAAATATGCAATTCCTGAATTATTTTTTCAATATTTTTCTTTATCAGCACGAATAACTAAGAAAATACAAAATTGAAAAGCATCCATCGTCTAATGGATAGGACAGAGCTCTTCTAAACCTTTGGTATAGGTTCAAATCCTATTGGACACAATATTTTTCCAAATAGAAGATTTTTCCATATATCCATATAGAATTTTTTTTTTCATTTTGAATTGAATTTTTGTTTACTTATTTATAGATTTCTATAAACTACAAAAAAATTTATAAAATATAAAATAAAGATATTTTCAATGGTTTGATTTGAATAAAAAGCATTTATACTTATGTTATATTAAACTTAATCTTTTAGTTTTAGATTTTACTTATTTCATTTTTCATTTTTATTGTTTTATATTTATAATTTTATTTAAGTATTTTAAAGTATTTTAACTTAATGATTATAATCTAGATTAAGAGGAACTAATTTCTTTATACTTGCTCCTGAACTAGAAAACGGTCCATAAATTCCTAAATACTTTCTTTCAAAAGGGTTTCTGCTTCTTCAGTGAATATTTTGGTATAAGTTATGATTTCTTGGAATTGCTATTTATTCGTTTTTAAATAGGTATGTAACTCAACAAGAAATTTCCTTATTTGGCCTATTTCTAATAAATCAAGATAACCATTCATTCCGGTATAAATAGTCATTATTTGTTCCTCGACTGTGAGAGGCATTGATAGGGATTGTATGAGCAACTCACGTAATCGTTGGCCTCTTGCCAACTGATTCTTAGTAGCTTTATCGAGATTAGAAGAGAATTGGGCAAAGGCTTCTAATTATACAAATTGGGAAAATTCCAATTTTAATTTCCTAGCTACTTGTTTTGTAAGCCCTATGACACCTAAGAGGGGGTGAATTGGGTGTTTAAAAATTTCTTACAAAATTAAAACACATTAAACACTTTAGACCAATTCAAACAATATGAAATCTTTAACCAAAATTAAACTTATATGGAATGTCAATTCTTATGCCAATATCAATCAAATTCAAAGAATTATAAATTAAACACAAATGCACAAATATAAAAGAGATAAGGAAGAGAAAGAAC
>JAOXYD010042870.1:0-13651 GCA_028565735.1 Pinacopodium congolense | reverse complement strand
GACTAAAAAACTCTTATACACCTTAAAAATATATTATTAGTCAATAGATTGTATTCATTATTCAATGTAAAAAAAATATGTTTATAAAATCTGTTTTCAAAATACAGAAAAACATCATTTTATTATTTCTCTGTTTCTGTTTATATTTCTTTGATTTTGAAAACAAAAAACATAAACAGAATATAGGTAAACATATTTTTTTCTCTATTTCTCTGTTTTTCGAAAATAAAAATAGAAAATAAAAAACAGAAAATATAAATACAAACAAATAGGCCTTTAGATTAGTTATATTGAATTTTGTAGAATTCGAATAACAAGAATGAACATTTTTTTTTAATTTTAAATATAAAAATTGTAAATTTTAAATAAAATTTATAAAATTTATAAAATTCATTTTCAAAACAATATCTTAATTATCTCATTTCTTTTTCAAAAATAAAATAAAAACAAAAACATTTAATCACCTCATCGGCCAATTCAAAGCGCGAGAATATAAAGGAAAGACATTTTAAGAGAAGTTTAATTGAGTTTTGGATTATGATTTTTTGTTATAGTTGCTATATTTTATATTAGTTACTGTATTTTTTTTTTAATTTTTGTGCTCTATTAATATATTTTTTAATTAATTTTTACATTTAAAAAAATAAGAAACTAAAACAAAAAATCAAAACTAAAGTAAACGGTTAGTCTTCCAACATATACAGGTACTGGATGATGTCCAGAAGCGGACTGCAAGGACCACTTTAGGGTGCATTATTATAAACTTACAATTAAATTTCATTCGGACCTGAAAAGTGGAAGATTAACTTACAGATCAAAGCACCAAAATTTCTCACTTTTTTCCAGATTAGATTCATGAACGACTGATCAGTTTTTTTAACTGTAAAGTTGCAAAGCTTCCATCATCTCATATCAACTTGATTTAAATAGGTATTTATATTCCCATATATCTTCAGCCGGAGCCTGCCAATAGTTTCTTGTTCTCAAAAAATTGAATATTTTTCCAACGAAAAACTCGAAGTAAAAGGACAAAAATTTAAAAGTTTCGTTCGCTTCTTTGGTTCTCAGTCAGTCAAAGCCACGACATATTATCCTAAAGGGACCAAAGCTTTTCGATTAAACTTTTATGTTCTGATCACAGAATTCACCAATCACCAACCAATATTGGTCTCTTGGGCGTGTGCAATGGGACAAGTTGGCAAGTTGAGAATGAAGTTGGAAAAGCTACAGCTGGCAGCGGCTAGCGTTGACGTTCTGGAGAATTCAGGGAATAATGAGAATAGTCATAACTTTATCCATACGTATGTATGGGTCCACACGCTATCCGGAGCCTCAATTCAATCAGAAGCTCTTATGTTCATATTTGGGCATGTACTGTCCTGGACGTGTCTCTACGAATATATGATATTAGTGTTGACAAAATATGGAAGTACTTAAATCCATAGCAACATATGCTATAAGCAATCTTATTCTACAAGGTTTGGTTATAATTTTATTTCTAGTTTTTAATTTTTTTTCAAATATGAAAATTAAACACATTATAAAATTAAAAAAATATAAAAATACTACGAAAATTGAAAAAATAGTATAAAACTTAAAAACTCGTAAAAATAAGAAAAAAATAGAAATAGAAAATTAACCAAACAAATCATTAATTAGCACTGTTCAATGTCTATAATATCAAATCTAGTTAGTTAGCAAAACGATATTTGTTCTAAGATCTTTTCTTATTTTTAAACTTCTGCAATTGTTTCGTCGAGATATGCATGCAATATAAGATTATTAAAAATATTCTCTCTATTTTTATAAGAAGCTTTAAATTAGTAATTGCTATCAGATCCTTTCTGCTTAAGGGATTTGTGAGTAGAAAAGGGTGATGTGACTTCAAATTTTATTAAAACGGGTTCTCATATTTCCTTCGATCAAAACTATCAAATAGAAGTTATAAGGATGAAAGAATATTTAAAAACTCTCAACATATGAGATGTGGTGGATAAAGGGGCAGAACGCATTCCAACAATGAGAACTAATGCCACCGTAAATAAGATTAAGAAGTATGCTTAGTTAATAACAAGGGATCCAAAGTCACTTATCTATTTTCATTTTGTAGTTTCATAGGCTATTTTTACAAGGATAATGGCTTGTGAGACAACAAAATAAGCATGGGAAAAAATGAAGGAAGTGATAAAGTGTTCAATAAAGGCTTACATGATAAAGTTTTTAGTGTTGTGTTCTAAGTACAAGATCAACATGGGGGCATGTTTTTTGTATAGGGAGGATAAAAGGTGTTGATATTGAACACGGTCCTAACACAGTAGCATGTTGATGACGTGTTCAAAATTCCTTCTCCCGCTTTTCAAAATCACTCTAATTTCCTCCATTTCTTCTCATATTTGCTCGTTTTACTTAAGTTAACAAAAATAAGACTTGTAGTGACAATACTTTCTGAATTGAGTAGAAAATTCATCAAGAATACATGTAATATGTATAAAAATTGTGCTAAAGGTAATAATCCATGTTGAACATACATCAAATTCCCCTACATTTAAGTAATTACTTGTTCGCAAGCAAACCAATTCATCATTATGAATAAAAATTAACCTAAAAAATTGTGTTAGACCAATCAAATATAACCATTGAAAATTCTCCTATAATCATTCAATTATAAAGGATCATTAAAATGTTATTCAACCAACTTCTCACATAAATTCACAAGTTGATCTAATCCACTTCGCAAACCTTTAAACTTTAACTTAAATCACAAAACTCAATTTGATGTATAAAATGAACATACATAAGATGCATGCTTCAACCTTCAAACATAATCACATCCTTTATTTATTGATAAAACTTAAATTTAAAATAAAGCACTAAAGGCTTGTTTGAAAAATCACATAGCCTTTTTATGAGAAGTATTCCTAGTTACTCAACTAAGTTATTATCTCAAATGATTACTAGCAACACTTTTTAACTTCGAATTTTTTATTAGTATGACGCCAACATAGTGAAATTATTATACTCACTTATTCATATATTTTTTAAGTGTAAAATGCTTATGTATATGCATTTTACATGTAGAATATCTTTATGATCATCAAGTATTCATTCTCCAAATTCATGAAATAAGTTGAATTATTTTATTCACTGATCTTATAATTAATTACATAAATATTTTAAATTATCAAAAAAATCAAATCCATAATGGATTATCTTCATTGGTATGCTTTCGAAGTAAACAATTAAAAAAAATTCCACAGAGAAAGATATGAAAAAATAGGTTTGAGACAACATAATATATTTCTAAAATCTTTCTACTCCCCCCTCCATTTTAAAATAAGCATTGTCCTTAATGTTTCAAACTTGCAAGACAATAAATAAACACAAAAAAAGTAAAGAGGTAGTAGAGGACTTGAACTTCCCAAGTTTGAAGTTACATGGTCTAGTTGAATTATGAATAAACATACTGTGGCACTCAAAGAAGAGTCTAAATTTTCCATTTAAGGGGACATTCTATATCTTTGGCTAGGACCCAATTTTTCACTTCGATGGTCCCTATTACCCGACTTTAGTATAGGGATTTTTTACCAACATTGAGGGAGAAGAGAGAAGATGATATCATCGAGATTTGGACTTTCATTCGAGGTATGCCCTACATATTACTCGCCAATATTTTTGTTAGGTATGCTCGATCAAAGTCTAGTATATAAGCACGGGTGAGATATAGCTTGTTGGCTTAATCAAATCACTTCAGATGCTAACTTCAATTATGTTATAGCATGATATAGCTTGGTTTTTTTTAATAGATGTGAGTACCCTACATCACAACTTGGTTCTTGTAAGCATATCATCATCGCACTCCTTAACACCAACGTGTAACCTTGAGCTAGTGGGATCAATGATGTATGCTTCAGCGACTCCCATATATTATATCACATGCTTCATGGCTTAGGATTTCTATCTAAATTACCATCGACAGGGTTCATCATTCTTCATTATCAGGCTATGAGTCTATTACATTTTCATGTGAATTTGATTATGATTTAAGGTACATTTGCTCTAAATTGATGTTAAAATTTTTAATTATCCTCTAGATTTATGTACATTATAAATTGAAGTTTAAAAGTGGATAAAATCTAGGAAAATATAACGAAAACCCAAAAAATAAGAGTAAGACAACGGGTGAGCTAAATTGCCATTTAATTATATAGAACCACCATTTTTCTTAATATGGAGACTTATATAATGGTAGTAAAACGGTGCCATTTAACTCCTTTTCAAGTGCAATTTAAGTACCTTTCAAGCTTTTTCCAATTGGCACTTCCTTCCAATTGACTGTAACATGCTCTACTTGATTCTAACTTATAGCTGACATATATATGAAGCTTCAGAGACCAAATTTGAATAACATGAACATAGATTAAGGTAGAGAAATTAGTTGTAGCTTAGGTTTTTCTTCTTCCTTTCTTTAGGTTAGGTTTTTGTTTTTGTTTTTGTTTTAATTTTAAGCAAGTGGTTTTAAGGATTTTCAGCCTATAAAATACACAAATTTAACTAGCTAAATGATATAAAATAAATGCAATGAACTTACTTAAACTTTAATCAATCACTTAGGAACATAACGCAATAATAAAAACAATTTTAACACACTAAACAGAAGATCTAAATCAAGAACAAAGTAAGAACTGTCAAACTTGGATAATTTTGGAGCAACCTACAAAATTGATCTTAAACAAACAATATAATAAATTAAAAACTAGAACAAAAGTTCTAGCACACTCTTGAGATCTTAAGAAAAATGGGTATGATGTTTTTGAAGCAAAAAAAAAAAGATTTAATCATTGAAAATCTAAGAACACAGTAGATGAATAAAAATAGGGATAACTTGAGCATTGAAATTTGAAGAACACAGTAGATGAACAAAAATAAAGACAACTTGAGTATGTGTGATTTTGTGAACTTGAAAAAAAAACACTCAAAAATTAAAATGTATTATCTATAAAGCTCATAGAAACTTGTGAGTATCTAAAAAAAAGAAAATAAATTTTGCATCACCAAAAATGGTTTTAAATTAAGAAAACCGAAATTGAAGGAAGAGTAGCAAGAAAACAAGATAACTTTGAGCAATATGTAACTTTGATGCTTAATTAAATGAAATACAATAGTAAAAATGCAAATAAGTGATCAAAACGATTGTTTACTATCAAAACAAACTAAAAACAACAATTTTGTAGTTTCAAAAATGAGATTGAAACAAAAAAAAGAAAAAGAAATAAAGATGATCCAATGAAAAGAAAATTTTGTATAGCTTTGAAGTTCTTGATAATTTGAGCTTGTAAATTTGTCTTGGGAGCATAAATATTGAAAGAAATGGTTTAGGACTCTTATTTAAGGTGTTAGGGAGCGAGTTGAGTCGTTGGAATGGACAAATAGATGTTAGAAGGGTAAAAATGATAGAGAACTGAAAGTTGTCAAAAACTAGCCGTTATATACTATCAGGGGACTTAAACATGGGTTGGCTCCCATTAAAATAATAATAATAAAGGACTAAAACCAAATTCGAAACACCTCAAACAAATTCCTAATATTAAAATCAACTTTAAACAAGTTTTAAATCACATATTTAGGCCTTTTCAATTTCTAAAACTTTTCAATTGACTCAAATATAATAATTAGCCTTAATTATGAAAACTTTTAATTCTTAAAAAAATCAAAAACCTTTCATAAACTTTTTATAAACCAAAACTAATATCACAATTATATTCAAAAAAATTTAAACACATAAGAATAATAATTGAAAATACTTTAAACAACATCAAGAGACATACTTTAACATAAACTATCACATTACCTCTTGATTATGTAATTTTATATTAATGTGACATTATAAACCAATTCCTAACAAATCAATGCCATAATAAAATTCAATTAATCACTAAAATCACAATTCAATTCCTATATGCAAATTTTCATGCAAAATGTCATGCAAATATGATAACCCTTTTCAAGCATTAATTAAGATCAAGGTTAGGAAACTTATATTCTAAGACATACTTAAACCTAACCAATTTTGATCTTCATGACTTGATCCTCACTCTTGATCTTCCATTCTTAATCATCTAATACTTAAGCTCTTCTACCCTAGCTCCACAAACATGTGTTTGTACTTTTACATCAACCTATTTTACAAATACATCAAAACTCAATCATTAGTAGAAATAATGTTTTTTCATCATCAAAACACATGATTAGAACCTCCTTTGGTGTAACAGATTATTAGATTAAGATCCTAATGCTAACATCACTAATGTTTTATAAATATTTAACACATTCAAGTTTAGTGAAGTTTTGAATAATGCTATTCGATTAGGATTGTTCCCATTCTCTTTATCAAGTAAAGTACTAGTTGAAATCTCTACCACCATGTTAAATCACTACTTTAGATATCCTAAAGGAGAAGTTATTAGTTAAATATTTCCCACTAGCTAAGATTGGTAGGTGGAGGAATAACATCTTTAAATATTTCCCACTAGCTAAGATTACAAAGTGGAGGAAGGACACCTTCGTGTTTCCATAACTGGATGGAGAGATGTTGTATGAGACGCGGGAGAGATATAATGATCTATAAAGATGCCCACATAAT
Source organism: Pinacopodium congolense (assembly GCA_028565735.1). Lineage (NCBI taxonomy): Eukaryota > Viridiplantae > Streptophyta > Magnoliopsida > Malpighiales > Erythroxylaceae > Pinacopodium > Pinacopodium congolense. Next base: position 7,011 of record JAOXYD010042870.1, on the reverse strand, counting down.
GGATTACCTACTTGGTTGTAAGTTTATACATTCTAATAAGCTTAATATGATACAAAAGAAATGATAGATGGAGGACACTAAATAATAAGACTCCTGAGGTTGCTATGAATTGATTGAAGAAATGGCATCGAACAATTACTAATGGTAGTCTAGTAAAATTAGACCAATGAAAATAATAGCAATCTATTAAGTGGATACAGCACTTACCTTGGTAACTCAACTTGAGCTTGTGAAAAAGAAAATAAACAGTTTGAGTGTGGTAAAAAAATTAGTGTTGCTAATGTTTTCACAATTGGTATAGGGAAGCACAAGGAAGTCAAGAAAGCTAAGTAGGAAACATCTTTGCTAAGTCAAAGCATGTAGATCGTTTGAGATCTAACAACTCCCATAGCAACATTTGTAATCTAGGATGGAGGCCACAACCAAAATTTTCATAGAATAGTCAAGTTAATTCAAGACCGCTTCCACTGGGATAACATCATCAGTATAAGAAGAAGTCAAGCTTGGAAGATTTAATGAAAACATTTATTTCTACATATACAGCTCTCTTCTAGAATTTAGAGACATGGAAAAGGAATTCAAAAGCTTTAATCAATAACTTAAAGAATAAAATTGGGTATCTTCCCAAGTTAATCACTAAAAGACCAAAAGAATGTTTACCAGAAATCAAGAGAGTACGTAAAGGCAGTAATATTAAGAACTGAAAAGGAGCTAAATACTAAGCCAGGGGGTGGAATCCATTGGTTGTTAATAAAGAATCAATTGACGAAGTAGCTAAGAAGAATAAAAATGATGAGAAAAAGGTGTTTGATGAAGGAGTTTAATTCAAGGCCATCATATCCTGCAACATTAAAGCAAAGAGTGTATGGTCACACAATTTGGTTAGTTCCTTTACAAAGAGTGTATGGTCGCACAATTTGGTTAGTTCCTTTAACTCTTTAAACCATTGCATATTAAATTACCATTTATTGAGGCTTTATCATAGATGCTTAAGTATGCAAAGTTTTTAAAAGACATCTGATAAACAAAAGGAAGTTAGAAGAATTATTGAACATCATTTTGAGTGAGAATTACTCCTCCATCCTTTAAAACAAGCTGCCAAATAAGATCAAATACCTTCATTATCACTCGCTTAATTGGTAGTTTAACAATTGATAAGACTCTAGCTAATTTAGATGCTAGTATAAACTCAATTCCTTATAAAATATTTAAGAAGTTAGGTTTGGGGGAACCCAAATTACTACATAAGAGCATTCAATTAGTTAATAGGCCAATAAAATACCCTAGATGGATCAAACTAATAAAAATATGACTATTAGAGAAAAATACCTAAATAATGTAAAAAAATTAGATGAAGAGCAAGTAAAATAAGTGTTAGGTGGCCTTAAAGGGGTAAGGGTAGTCTAATGGTTGCTTTAACACTTATGAAGTTAAAGGAAAAATTGAAGTTTAAGAGAAAACTGAAGTAAAACATGGGTGAAAATTAGGAACACAGGGGGGTATAGATGAATTAAACATGCTAGCATGGTACGTATAGCTATTGTATAGCGATAAGACATGGTAGCATTTATAGTAGAATGGGATCATTTTTTTCAAATTAAAGAAGAAAGAGCAAAAAGAATAAAATGCAATCATGGGATGAACTTGGTATTGTATTGGGTGTGTTTAACACTTACATATTATGTCTTATTGTCATTGAGCTACAGGGGCTATGATGAGTTCTTGGTTAACGTATTCTTAACAAAAGGTGGATAACCTACCATGTAAGTGGCATGTTGATAGATCACACCTTTTATCCTTTTCCTTTCTTTTCATTGTGTTAGTCTAAAAACTTTTAAAAATACAAATGCATTAATCCCAAACCCTTAACCTTGGAATTTAGCAAGAATTTAATAAACCAATAGTTAGAAAATGGCATGAAAACTAAGGAAATAAATAATTAATACCTTAAATTACTAAAAACTACCAAATCTCAAAAGCATTAAAAGGGAAAAGTGTTTGATTAACACATCACTTGAATATGAGAGGGTATTCTTAATAGAAGTTCTTATAATTTGTAAAGAATTGCTTCTTTTGTTGGTGGCTAAAGCTTGATGGTAAGATTCCACACACAAGAAAATTCAATAAAGTTATATACCTAGGGGCATCCATCCTCGAGATGGAAAATAATTGATTGTCTAGGAAAGAATCATCAACAAGCAGACCATCTTATCCATTTTTATCATACTTTTGCTTTAATTTAAAGAGATGGTCTACTACAAAATTTTCAGTTCCCTTATTATCTCGGATCACCAAGTCGAATTATTATTAGAGAAGTATCCATCTAAATAATCTTGGATTAGCTTCCTTTTTACTAGGCAGATACTTTATGGTTAAATGATTTGTGTCAATAATGATTTTAGATCCTACCAAGTATAACCTAAATTTGTCCACGACAAAAGGGCAATACCAATAGTTCCTTACATTAAACGAAGAGAGTTTCTGATTCTTAGTGTAAGCCCTATAGCATCTAAAAGGCGGGTGAATTAGGTGCTTAACACCTTAGGACAATTTTAATTAAATGAATTCTTTAATCAAAATTCAACCTAAATGATATGCCAAACTTTATGCCAATATTAAACAAATTCAATCAATAATAAAGCAAATATCAATGCACAAATATAAAGAGATAAGGGAAGAGAAGAACACTAAAATTTATAAAGGTTCACCTACCCCAAAGATAGACTATGTCCTCTATCCAACTACTTGTTAGTAATTCACTAACAACTAATCTTACTTTAAATGGGTTAAGGGTAACCCTTACAACAATATTGATTATAAGGCCAAGAGGAATCTTTACAATCTTACTTTAAGGTGAAGAGTAACCTAACAATCCTATTCAAAGGTTAAGAGAAACCTATACAACAATCTTGATTATAAGGGTAAGAAGAACCTAATGCATTAGTTTGATATCATTAATTTAACTCAAATAAATCAATTAATGAACATACAAATCAAATTCAATACCAAACTAACTTTACGGCAGAGTACTAGTCACAAGTAATAAAGTGGAGAATATTTAAGACCCCGGAACATCAAACCAAAAAAGAACTGATTTGTATGACTACTAAGGTAATTGGATTACAATTATCTAAAGGAGTTCAAGACTTGAAACTAAGGGATTAATTAAACTAAAAACACCTAAAAGGCTTCCAACTTTGCAATTGAACTCCAATTGTTTAAGGATTACCAATTAATTAAATAGATAAGGACTTAGCCTAAATAACTTAAGTAAGTTATGAAATGGATTAGAATTTCTAATCTAGGGCCTTCACTAAATCAAGACAAAGTTATAGTCAAGGCATTGCCTTTTATCTAACTTTCCTAAGTTTATGGTTTGGCCCACTTATAAATCAATAGGAAGTAGGCTTAAAGATAAAAAAGTTTCTAATCTTAAAAATCATTTTCAAGATTAGTACCCTAATAAAATAACCAATCAATGGTCATGTTTTGATTAAAATCATGTTATTTATGGATTTTCCAATGAATTAACTGATTGGTCCTCTAATTATTCATCTAAGATCATATCCTAAGTGATCAAGTTAAAATATGCTTTAGGATCTCACATGAACAAAGATTATCATCTAATCATGTATTATAAACTCACTCAATACATTCAAGAACCTGTCCCTAGATAGAATTTAGCTCAAAAAATCATAAATAAATAAGAAATTTTGAATCAAATAAAGGCAACTTATGTTCTGGCATATATATGAACAAAAAAGATGAAAGAAGGGAAAGAAGGGGTTTAGATTTCACTAAATGATGATAAAAAGTGTTAGGCAACCTTAACTAACCTTAAACAACTCATGAGAATCCTTAAAACAACTTGAAATTATAAGATACAAAGCTTGAAAAAGAAAAAGAAAATAAAAACCTATAAATTAAGGAAAGAAGAAGAGAATTTGATTTTTTTATCCGAATTCCCCCTTCAAATCTATCCTAATTGCTCCAAAATTGATCTTTGGAGGTCTATTTATATGTCTTCTACAAGTTGGATGCAAGTGGAGCAAGTTATAACAAGTAGAGAGGTAAGTTGCAGCTAGTTTATGTTCGTTCGCAAAACAAACTACGATAAGTTTTACACTCAAAACCACAAGTATACGGGTCGTACTTGTAGTAAAGAACGGATATCGATCCCACGAGTATTGTATCTAGACACTCTATCAATTTCGCTTACACTTTGTTCAAGAAATAAAATTAAACAAATTAAATAAAAAACAAATAAATCAGATGAGACAGATTTGGAAGCAGGAGCGAGCAACACAACCAATCGCAAACACAGCAAATAGAAAATTCAGAGAAAATCAAGCTTTAAGCATAGGATTTGTTGTTATTTAGTTAATTGATCTAATTTATATTTGGTCCAAGATTTCCTAATATTTTAGGTACCCTCTCTCAAGATGTAACTAAATGACACTAGCTAAATAAATTTAGGATTAACTTGGGAATCTCTCGACATGCAAAGCATTTCCTAAACCTTTAACTAGATATGAAGCTATCCTATAGGCAATATATTAATTTATTGAAATCTCGTCTTAACAAATCAATACCTTATTGTATATAAGTCTATTAAATGTCAATTCTCCTTGTACATTTAACACAAATTACCTAACTCACTCTCTTGATTTATTGTAGGGTTTAAGCACAATAAACAACACAAATATTTAGAAAATTTAAATTAATAACCAAAGGGTCTCAAATAATTCAAACAACAAATCCTAAAAATATTTTTAGCCACACATAATAATAAAAATAAGTTCAAACACGTCTATATTCATGAAAATATAAAACATAATAATAAAAATAAAAATAAAAATAAAAATAAATATGAATCTAAATCAGATTTTCTTCAACAATGAGCTTCCATCTGCATTATATATGAATCTAAACGATATTTAAACGCTTTAGCATCAATTTGGGGAAAATATACATTAAATTGACATGAAATGGATATGAAAATACATTGAAACCCAAGCCTAGCAGAACCTTTAAAATCTTGATTATAAGGCTAAGAAGAACCTTTGCAATCTTACTTTAGGGTAAAGAGGAACCCACTCTAATCTTGTTCTAAGGTTAAGAGAAACCTATACACAATCTTGTTCTAAGGTCAAGAGGAACCTATCAATCTTCCATTCTAATGGGTGAAGAGTAACCATTTCAACACAACCATAGTACATTCTTTTTGTACCACAAAACAACCCCTAACTTAGGCTACCAAAGCCTTAACTCAAGTTTATATAGCTTATCAAAAACTTGATCAAATTTAAAGCAAGATAAGGTGTCAAATGCAACAAATACAATGCTTATACCTTATGCAATCTCTAATGCAGATATAAGGTCTAAAGCAATCCAATTCACAATAAATTAGTTATCCAATTCAACTCTTATTTTCTACAAGCCAAAAGTAACCTATCAAATCTATTTTAAAAAGTAAAGAGCAACCTATAATCCAATTAATAACCAATACAAATTAATTCCCCCAATTATGTCATTAAACCACACCTTTAATGGTGTATCAATTAAGCATAACCTATAAAAATCATTTCTAAAATTTCTAAAATCAATTAAACAACTTGGAAGGTCTCCTAAAGATAGTTGTGTATTATTATAGGTTTTTTTAAGTGTTTGGCATGCGTTTCCTACATGATAGGTTGATATTGTTGTGTTTTAAGGCTTATTTTATGTGTGTTTTTTAGCATGATCTCATTTTTGTTTCTTTTATGTTTGGTATTAGTTTAGGGTAACTCTTGATCATTTTTATTTATGTTTTATGTTTTAACATTTAATTGTTAATTTTGGGTGAGAATTAAATTTATTAGTGTGTTTAATTATTGTGTAGGATAAATTGGAGTTGAAACGAAAATTGGAAGGAAGTTGGAAGCAAAATAAAAAAAAAAAAAGGAAAAAGAAAGCAAATTCATTGATGTAGAAATATGGAAGGAGTTAACCAAAACAAGCTTCCAAAGTTATGACTTTTATGTAAATCAAGGCATGCATTTCTAAGGTCCATGAACAATTGATTGGGGTGGGGTTAGAATTGAATGGTCAGAGGTCAAAGGGGTCAAAGACCAACACAAACTTTGACCACCAAAAGACTAAGCTTGACAAGGTGGACCTCTCCACCTTTCACTAACACCAAGTTTTAACCGAGCAACGGCCAAGTAAAGACCAACTCTCGGGTGAGAGTTCCCAGCAGCTCCTAACTCACTAGAAACAAGAGATTTTGACCATTCTTTGACCAAGTCTTCTCCACCTTTTGACTAAGTAAAGGATAATAAAAGCTTCACACGTTATAGAGCAAAATGCTAAGTTTTTCCACCCAAAATGCAATGAAGCAAAGAGCCAAATGTAGAGCCCTAGGTATTTAAGCAAAAATCACAAACCATTTACATAGGACCTGGAAAAAACACATTCAGCAGCCACCAAACTAGGAGCAAGATAACACAGATTCAACCTTGGAGAACAAGTAAGCATTCGGCCACCATTTGCTTCAAGTTGGAGATTCAAGTTTCAAGCATCAAGAGTTCTATTAAACTCTATTATTTTTCTAGATTTGTTTTATTATTATTATTTTCTTATTATGTTTTGTATCTTGAATAATATGGATATGATTGAACTTATTTCTATTATGAGTGGCTAAACTTATTTTAGGATTTGTTGTTTGAACTATTTTTAAACCTTGGTTATTGATTTAATGTTATAAATGTTTGTGATGTCTATTGAGCTTAATACCTTGCAATAAGTTGAGAGAGTGAGTTTGGTAATTTGTATTAAATGTACAACGAGAGTTAGAATTTAATAGATCCATAGATAACAAGCTATTGATTTATTAGGAAGAGATTTCAATAGATTGATATACTACTTATAAGATAGCTTCAAATTGGTAAGTGTTTTTCATACTATGTTTCTAGGTCGTTTTTAGGTGTTTTAAGTATTGTTTGTGTGTTAAACTTAGTTAGTATGAACTTT
>JAOXYD010042869.1:0-27313 GCA_028565735.1 Pinacopodium congolense | reverse complement strand
ATTATCATCAAAGGATAATCTATAAAGAGTGCATAAATAGTGAAAAAAGTACAAGCTTAGTCTTCGAACTTTGGTGATAATTTTTATGAAATCAATTTGGAGAGCAATAACATCATGTTATTTAGATCCACACAAACTTTTAAAGCCAATGGATGAGCAATGAAATAAGGACAAATTTCGTGTTTCAATGATTATTCTTCATTAAAATATTTGTTTTATGGTAAATAGGCTATTATTTTATTTAACTATAAAGATCAAAACATCCTTATTATGTTTTTATAGTTTGATAGTTTTCTATTTAGTTTAGGAACCGTTATAGGAAATACAAATTAGATTAAGATTAGGAGTCATTATAGTCCTAACATGAATACTTTCCTTATAAGATTAGGATTCTTAACCAATACAAAAATCCTTGTTACAATTGTGGGTTTTCACGTTTTTTTTATATATAATTCATATATAAAGGGCATGTTTTAAGCAATAAGACAGATTCAAGATGTGAAATTTAAGATTGGAGTTTTTTAATAGAAAATAAAATTATATTTATAAAGAAAAACTAGATACAAGAAATTGGGAAGACCCCTAATTCAACGGACAACCCTATCAAAAGGAACAAAAAAATAGTAAAATATTGGAGCTTTTAGATTTATGAGAGCTGTTTTGATAAAAAGAAAATTAAATTAAAGAGAATGAAGGTTTGTACAAACACCAAGCTAGAAGGTGCAACCAAGCTACTGAAAAAAGGAGAGGCATCCGACTAACCAAACTAAAACAACCTGATCACAACAAGCCAAAAAGGGAAAAAGGATCTAGCCCCAACCTAGGTAACAACTACAGGGCCTCTAAAAGATCTCAAATTAACCAAAGGGAGAGGATTTCCAAAATTTTCAAATACTGCTAAAGGCTCATAGAGTCCAATCTCCAATGCCTTTATGAGATTTTTTAGCTACTTGGATTTGATATGTACCTTTTCCTTTAAATGTACCTTTTCCTGTATATAGGTTTTGTTGCTCTTTTCTAACTAACATTAGGAGCTTCCACTAGAGCTAGGATACAAAATAGCTTGGTGAGGATTAGTGCTACTTAGAGACTAACTAGAGATCTAGTATAAACTGTAGGTAAGGACTGGTCGAGATGAGGCAGTACCAAAGTCTTCTTCTTCAAATTTGGATTGCTTCACTTCTAGTAGGTAGAGAACCCTTCTTATAAGCTCTTATGTGGGAATAGATTCTTTGCAGTAGCATAGCTCCTTTGGATATGCTATCATTTGTGGAAGTACCTGAAAAGGAAAGGAGTATAAGACTTGAAACATAGATAAAATAGAACTTTAAAGGTTTCAGTTGAGTTTAATGTCATTGCTGTTAAATTTGATGGACTCGTGGTGGGTGAAGAGAAAATTTTCTTTAACAAGATAGTAGGTAGAGATAAAGAGGCCCTAAATATTAGTTTTCTTATCTCTAGAAATTGTATTATTCCTCTCCTTCCAAAGGTAGTAAACACAAGGGTAGAAATCAATTTTGAGTAGGGCAGAATCAGCATAGTTATTTTTTAGAGAATTGGAGGATCTAGTGCCCCATAGAGAGAAGTGAACCAGGGTTCCAGGAATGACATCAAAGGTGAAGAAGCTTGTCCAGAGCTTACTCGAGTACTAAAAATTGAACATATTTTCATGGAACTCTCCATCTGATTTGCAAAGGATACAGAAATTAGGACATTGAGTGTACTGTAGATGGTCCATGGTTGAAAGTAAACCTTTAAAGGCTAACCAAAGGGTGAAAACCATGCTTGGGAAGTGTGTATGAAGACCATATCAACTTAGCCCATAAAATGGAACTAGATGGAGGGGGGGAGGAAGTGGTAGGCCTTTTATTAGAGAAGATATTAGTTCTACCTTCCATATACCAGGCTATCCTGTCTCTGGCTGTCCAGGAGGAAAGGAATGGGAATTTATTTGAGTTCAAGGAGCTCTAGAGAGTTAGCCTTAGATATGTTCTAGCTATTGTTATGCACAATAAAGGCAACTTTACTACGTCAGACTTAAATCACAAATTAAACGATTGCAAAATGTGTTATGAAGAATGTCGGTAGAGTGCCATTCTAGCTATTGTTATGCACAATAAAGGCAACTTTACTACGTTAGACTTAAATCACAAATTAAACTATTGCAGAATGTGTTCTGAAGAATATTGGTAGAGTGCCAAGGGTCAGACCATAGAAACACATCTACACCATTACCTATTTGGAATCTAAATTTTTGGATGAAGGTATCTTTGGCTTTCAAGATCCTTTTCCAGCTCTAGGAATCCTTAAAGGTAGGTGAATAACACAAAAAAAAACTCTTATGCTATAGAATAACATTATAGAACCACCTAAAGTTTTTTAGAATATGAAAAAAAGGATCCAAATTCTCTTGACTAAAAAGACTTTGTTCCAGGGTTTTAGAAGTTTGATACCTAAGCCACCCTTAAATTTAGGTTTCCAGACTTCTTCACAATTCACTTTGGAATGATGGTTTTTGATAGAAGTACCTAACCAAAGAAAATTTTAAAGCTTCTTTTCAACCTTTTTAATAACCCAAGCAAGTAAGAGGAAAAGGTAAGACCAATAAACATGGAAGGAATTAAGGATTGAATTAGTTAGTTAGAGATGACCACCAAAGGATAAAGATTTATTGGTCTAAGAGGAAATTTGATGTTCTATTTTATCTAGAAGGGGTGTGTAGGCTGGTTTGTTTAGTTTGGAAGAGATTAAAGGGAGCACTAAGTATTTGATAGGGAGAGAGCCAATGGTGAAGCACAAAGTTTTAGACACTAATGCTAGGAGGTTAGGAGAAGAAGGGGCCTTAAAAGCTTGACTATTTAGAAGGTTGATGGAAAGCTCAGATAAAGAACATAACCAGTAAGGGCTTGGAAAAGAGTATGAATAAAAGGAGAATTAACTCTAAAAAAAGGGAGGAAATCATTGGAAAAGAAAAGCTGAGAGAGGTAGAGCTTGTCGCATTTCTAGTGGTAGGAGAAATTAGAGTGGGAGTAAGTCTGGAAATGGATGATTTGGGTAAGAACTTCCATACAAAGGATAAACAAGTAAGGAGACAGTGGGTCCACTTGTCTTAGACCACAAGTAGTTTTAAAGAATGGGGTAGGTTCACCATTAACAAGGATAACTACAGAAGTGATACATTCCCTGATCCAAAGGATAAAAGAGGGAGGGAAGGACATCACTTAGAGGGTTTAGAGAATAAAATCCCACTGAATGGAGTCATAAGCTTTCTTGAGGTCTATCTTGAAGGCATATTTTTTATGACCATTATCAAGATGGTAGTTACGAAAAATTTCTTGGGCAAGAAGGATATTATCACCTATCTTTCACCCTGCAATAAAGGCTGATTGGTTGGCACTAATTAGAGAAGAAAATGTTTTATATAATTGGAAAGCATTTTGGCAATGACTTTGTAGAGCATATTACAGTAGGAAATTGATCTGAAGTCTGAGGCTGTGGATGGGGAAGGAGTTTTTGGAACAAGACTAAGAAAGGTAGTATTTATCTCCTTCAGCATCTTCCTTTAGGAAAAGAAATTTAGGACAGTCGAGGTAAGATCTTCTCCAATGGTGGCCCAAGTCTGTCAAAAGAACATACCATTAAACCCATCAGGTCTAGGAGCATTGGAAGGATGAAAACTAAAGAATGCTTGTTTGATTTCAGAGGCTTAGAATGGGACACTAAGCCCCTCAATTAAAGAGGAAGACAACTGACACTTAGGTTGCTAAGCACTAGATGGGTGAGGCAAACTTGCCCTATGGTGTTTTTAAAGAATTGGAACAGGTGCTATTTGATATTTGAAGGATGGGAAAGCAAGGAATTATTGGGGGCGATTAGGTTGGATATGGATGATCTATTTATCCTGGTAAGAAGGGAATGGTGAAAGAACTTAGTGTTTTTGTCACCCTCTTTTAACCAGATACCCTAGATTTTTTTAATAGAAAGATTCCTGAATTGAGAGGGTTGAGAAGTAGTCTAATGGAGCCTGCTTTTCTACTGATTTTAAGGAATTGGAAGGGGGTGGAGGAAATTGAAGATTGAATTAAAGCAAGGAGGGACTAAGTAGAGAGAACATTGAGATCCACATCATTGACTTCCCTTCTATTAAGAGATTTAAGGGAGGCTTTCGCACACTTAAGTTTTTGGACTACTTTGTAAATGGGAGTACTAGAGATAAGGTTTTGCCAAGCTAAGATAACAATAGGGGAAAAGGAAGGGAGAACGGTTAAGAAGTTAAAGAACTTAAAAGGGGGAAGTTCACTTAAAGCGACAGGGAAAGAAAGGGTGGTTGGACTATGATCTAAAAATAGAGGGGAGCCAAAATGGGCTGAGGAGTCTGGGAACTTAATAAGCCAAAGGGAGTTGACCAGAATTTTATCCAGCTTCTTAGCTATGAAAGAGGAGTGATCTTGCTTGTTCGACCAAGTGGGGAAGACCCCGGAGAATTTTAAGTCACTAAGATCACAGGCAATTGAACAAGCTTTAAACTCAAGAATTTTTTTACCACTGGAAAGAAAGGGATTAGTGGATTTGGATGAATGGAGGGTAGAATTAAAGTCTCTAGCTAAAGCTAAGGGTAGGATTAGAGTTGAATGGAGAGAGACTTAAGATCAGACCAAAGGGAAGATTGGTGAGACAAGTCATTATGACCATAAATACAGAAAAGGGAAAATTGTAGAGGAGAGCTAAGGTTAGAGATATTACATTAGAGGATTTGATTGGAGCTTAAAACAAGATGGCATGAGAGAATAGCAGGGTTCCAAGCATAAATGATCTTGGCATTATAGGCAAGGTCTAGATTATGGGAGAAGGAATGGTTAGTGAGGAGAACATTAAGAATGGAATGGAGTCGGGAGGCAGAGGTAATCCTAGATTCTAAGATACAAAAGAAGGCAGGTTCGGAAGAATGGAGAATATGCATAAGGGACAAAATCTTTTGGGGTTTTTTAGGACCCCAAACTTTCCAAAAGGTGAACTTCATAAGGAAACTTCTAGGAGTTTGAGGGAAGGTTTTTTACCCTTGGCCTTTTTCTTAGACGTCTTCTTCCGTCTTTCCATAGTAACAAAGACCTCATATTCAATCTCAGTTTTAGAATCTTCTTCGTGAAAAAAAGTAACCAAGAGGGATGAGGAATTACCAACAAGGTCTTCAAGCTCTACACTGGAGGGGGGTTAGCTTTCTTAGAGGGGGCATGTTACTAAAGGACTTGACCTTGAGGTTTAACTACTTGATTCTACGATGGGCCCTTGGGAATCTGCACAGGAATATAGTCTTTATCATAGTATGATAAGAGGGATTCTAGGTGGTTACTAGCCTCATTGAAGGGTTGGGGTCAATGTTTTGCTAAGGGAGATGCAAGATGTTGGGAGGTGCCCTCCAGCTGGTCCGAAGAAGGAGGGATGTATGGAAGGGGTTGCAAGCTTGACTCTGTAAGGACTGACTAGGGACCTGTATTAGTCTCCTTAGGAAGGGGGGGTGCTAAAATGGCTAGAGCCCTCTGTATCTAAGTGATGGGAGGCTGCCTGCTTGAGCAAAGGGGGGGACCAATCTCCTAGGCATGCTATAAGTAGTGCCACTAGAGAGGAGATCCTTTGAAAATCCTAAGGAGAAGGTTTTCCCAGTAGGACACCATGTTTGTCTAGTAGCTCCAAGGGTAGAAGAAGGTTTCCATTCATAGGTCACTGGGATCTCTTCCCATCACTTTTCCCCTTTGGTGTCATGGACTATGAAGCTCAAAAGATTCTAGAATCTACTTAGTGATATCAATTTTAATACAAATTCGAGCAAAAAGAATTCGGGATATTGTAGCAGTTGTGGAAGCTAGATTATTGAGATCTTTATCGATCCAATATTCCATATGAACATTATGAAATCTGACCAAATGGGAGTTAGGGTGATGGAGTCACCTTTTATATTAAGACCTCGCTGCCCATGCTGAAGGAATAGCAACAGACGATGGACCTAGGTCAAAAGTATCCTCAAGCCTTGCTATTAAGGAGAACATAAAGAGGAAGTTGTCATCACTAGTGATAAGGGTATCCAAGAGGCCAAAGCTTTGCCAAAGAGTTGAGATAGCCTATAATAGGACAACTAGAATTGCAAGGCGCTTGTTGAGGAAGAAACCAACAAGATAGTTTTTGAGGCATGCTAAACCTTTTTCTACAATTGCAAGAGGATGGTTAACCCCAATTTTGTCGCCATCAATGGTGGGGGGGGGGGGATGAAACGTAGGCCTATTTTTATCTATGTCACATCATCAGCCACTATTGACTTCTAGGAACTCATGGTTAGAGATACCACAGGAGGAGCTTGAGGAGAAAGAGGGGTAGAGATGGTAGCTTCCTTGGGAGATGGTCATGGCCTTGCCAAAGGAGGGGGACAAGAGATGGAGCGAACCGCTTAACGTAAGGTGTAACCTAAAAGGGGACTAAGAGACTGGGTGGGAGGGGCAGGGGTCAGGTTAGAGGGGGAGGGAGTTAGGGAAGGGGGAGTCAAGCACGAGGCTAATGGGTTAGGACTCGAAGAAGGGGAGAGTGGGGGAGACATTGACAAATGAGAGAGTGAGAAAGACACTAGGAGAATAGGAGGGAGGGGCTTACCAAGTAACCTAAAGAGGTGCTGGCAGCTCAAAAGCAAAGAACTAAAAGGATTGGGACTAGAGAGGACAACTGCATCAGAGAGGGGAGACAGATCAAGAGGGTAGGGAACCCTAACAGAGTTTCTCTCTCATCAAGAAGGTTGAGGAACACAAAATCAGCATTTAAACTCCAAATAAAGTTCAAAATAAAAGAAAAGTTGTACAAAGGGTAGGGACGCCTCTCTAGTTGTGAGAGCTTTATACCTTCTTCTTTATTGAACTTTTGAACTTATCAAAGATTTTTTTTTTGTGGCGTTCAGACCCTTTATGAACTTAGTTTTGGATTCTTTATAATCAACAAGTTAGTTCTTCCTTATATCTAATTTGGCTTTTGTTAGTATGATTCAAACGTTCGTAGATTATCTAAGTTTTATTCTTAGGTGGGTTCACATAAGTTGGTATTAGAGATTGGATCTAAATTAGGTTTAGTTATCCTAGGTTTTAGATTTCTTGGAGTTAGGATATCAAACTTGTCAATTCTAAGGATGTATTCCTTGTAGTTTCACATTAGTTTTTAATCAAATTTTATGTTGGGTTCTAATTTCTTGTGGGTTCACATAAGTTGTTTACAAACTTGTTGTTAGGTTCTAAGGATTCATTCCTTTTGGGTTCACATTAGTTTCCATATACTCTTTAATGTAATATCAGTTTATGTCTCCTGTTGGTTTTACTTTTCTTTCTGGTTTTAGTTTTCTTATCAAACATATTGTTAGGTTTTAAAGATCTCATTTCTTATGGGTTCACCTTAATTTTTATCTAAGCTTTGATTCTAAAAACAATCTTTATTTATTATTTTCTTAAAGAAATCATACTTCAAATTTAAAATAAAAAACAACAAAATATAAATTATGATCAAGTGTCAAAAGCAAAAAAGGATTACAATGGATCAAAAGGTTAGGGCTACAAAACTATTAAAAGATTATGAATTATTCTAATGTTACGTGGCTTGGATAAACTATCATCCTGTCTAAAGTTCAAGTTTTAAGGACAAATCTTTTTCAAGATTAAGGGATGCTGCACGCATAAATGACCAATTAAGGAGGTAATTTGATGTGTTTAATTAACTAATTGCATTAGATGGAGTTTGAGAATATTTAGAGGAAAAACCCCATGAAATAAGGACTAATTTTATGTTTCAATAGTTATTCATCATTATAGTCTTTTTTTATTTGTAAATAGGCTATATTTTATTTCATTTTAAAGCCCAAAAACATGCTTGTTAATTTTTTATAGTTGTTTGATAGTTTCCTATTCAGTTTAGGACTTGTTGTTGGAAATACCAATCTAATTAGGCAAAGTCCTAAAGAGAATACGTTCCTTATGAAATTAGGATTCTTAATTATCATAAAAATCCTTGTTACACTTGTGAATTAAGGTTTTAACATTTTTCTATGTAATTCTTATATAAAGGACATGTTCTAAGTAATAATACAGATTTAGGATGTGAAATTTAAGATTGAACTAATATACTTTTTAAGAGATGTGAAAGCTTTCTACCTTGTTCTTTATTGAACTTCTAATCTTATCAAAGAAATTCTTTCTTTGTGACATTCAATCCCTGTATGAACTTGATTCTTGATTCTTTATAATCAGTGAGTCAATTCTTCCCTACATTTGATTTTGTTTTCTTGGTCAAATTTAATCTTGTTCATGAGTTCTATAGGTTTTACTTTTAGGTGGGTTCATATCACAACACTTCTTCAAATGCACTAAGCCTGTCATCATTACTGTAAATCATAATGTCATCAAAATAAACAACCACAAATCTGCCAATGAAAGCACGCAAAACATGGTTCATTAATCTCATAAATGTGCTAGGTGTATTAGTTAAACCAAATGGCATAACTAACCACTCATATAAACCATATTTTGTTTCGAAGGTTGTTTTCCACTCATCTCCCTTACGCATTCTGATTTGATGATATCCACTCTTCAAATCAATTTTAGAAAGAAAACACACAAGAACCATGCAATTCATTAAGCATATAATCTAATCTAGGAATGGGATGTCTATACTTTATAGTGATTTTATTGATGGCTCGACAGTCAATGCACATCCTCTACGCCCCATCCTTTTTAGGCACAAGTAACACTGGAATAGCACATGCACCCATGCTTTCCCTTACATATCCCTTAGCCATGAGTTCCTCATTTTGCCCTTGAAGTTCCTTTTTTTCCTCAGGATTAATTCCATAGGCTGGCCAATTTGGAATTGAAGCACTAGGTAAGAAATTAATTTAGCATTCTATTCCCCGAATTGGTGGCAAACCACTTAGAAATTCCTCAGGAAACACATCGCCAAAATCTTGCAAAAGAGAAACAACAACACTTGGCAAAGAAGAATTAATATTGTTAGTATTGATCAATGCGTCTTTGAACAAAAGTACAAACATAGGCTGTTTAGAATAAATAGCTCTCTTGACATAACTTTGTTTTACAAAGAAATCTCTTGTTTTCCCTTTATCGAAAAAGAGTATCGATTTTTGAAACCATCATGCATCACACGTCGATCAAATTGCTAAATTCTGACCAAAAGAATGTAACCAGCTTGTATAGGCACCACATCACACAAAACCTCATCATGATATTTTCCAATATAAAATGAAACAAAAACCTACTTGTCCACCTTAACTTATATACTATCATTTAACCATTAAAGAGTATATGGTCTAGGATGCTTTGTGGTAGACAAATTCATTTTTGATACCATCACATCACTAGCTACATTAGTGCAACTCCCTCCATCTACCATCATGCTACATACCTTTCATTGAATCATCGAGTGTGAAAGATGTTCTTGTGTTACACATCATCTTCTTCCTTCTCTTGCACGTGTAATGCTCCCCTTGGGACTAAGGCCTCTCCCCCCACTAGATATTGTTCTCCATCACTATCATCATCATTTGGAGGAAAATCATCATTAGGTTCACTCTCAGACTCAATGTCTCCATTTCCCATCAAGATCATGGTATGCTGATTTGGACACTACAATGCAATATGCCCCCTGCCTAGACATTTAATATCTCTATTTCTAGTTTGGAAATTAGAATTAGCTTTCGCCTGGCTAGAGCTCACATCCTTGCTTTATTTTCTTGTCAGATTCTCTGCATTTTTCTTGTTAGATTCATTTTCTGGGAAGATTCTTAATGTTTGTTATTGTTGCTCTTCATTTCCATTGTTTGAGGTTTTATTTTATGGAGTTTGAATTAACCTTCGTATGTTTGGTTCTTTTATGTTTGGTAGTTAGTCTTTATACATGTTCTTAGGCTTTAGTTCATTAAAATTTCATTTTTGTTAATTTATATAATCTAGAATTTTTGTTTAGATTGATGAATGAAGTATTGGTTAATTAGGTTTTAGTAATTGCCTATTAGTTTAAGTAACTTAAGTTTGGATTACGTGAAGTGTTGAATTTTGATTTCTTAGATTAGTTGTTAGTTTTTAGCTTTTTTAATTAATTAAGTATGAATTATGTCCACTTAATATTTTTTTCAGTAGTTTAAACATGCGTGGCTAGTCTTCTTAGAGTTTTGGAGATATTAGAAGGATGAAGGGATAAAAATTGTGAGAATGGAGTTGAAATTATGCTTAATTTGTTTGGAACTTAAGTTAAGTGTCATAAATTAGGAATTACTTAGGCTTGATTACCCATTAGGTAATTTCCTAATCCAAAAGTTAGGGTTGAGTATGTGATACATAATAGTCCATAGCAATTCCCGAAAGTAGCAATAGGTTATTCAAATTTGTTAGGACATTTAATGAACTAACCTAGGGTCCTATGCCTTTAGGTTACACCTTCCGAGCTTGTGAGTAGGTGGCCTAAGTTAGTCATTCCTTAGTAGTATCTAAGACGTCTTCACTATTAAATCTAGAGAGCGAGGTTAGATGGGGATAGGGGCATTTATAGAGCATATTAGATTTGTGTAATTTAAATGAACTAAGGGCTTGAAAGGGATTGAGAGCTTATTTGAGCCTTAGGCTAACACCATGATTAGAGTATCTCTTATATAGATTCAAGGATCAATGATCATTTTGAAATCCTGAAGATATTTTTAGCCTACTTCTTCACTATTGTTATTATTCTTGTTTAAATTTGTATTGTGTTGTCTTTTATGTATGTTCATTACATTTTAGCTTATTTTGATTTCATTTATTTAGGGTGTTTTCTTTTCTTTTTTTTACAACATTTGAAATAGAATTTGCATCCCAACTCTCTGTAGTTCGACCCTAGCTCACCATTATTGCATAGTTTAGGTAGTTAGGAATTTATAATTTGATAGCTTGTGAAGAGTTCATCACTCTTGCTGCTAGTATATAGTTAGGGCTTCTTGCTCCTTTCAAGCTTCGACCTGTTTTGTTATAGCTTTCCCGTTTTGTTGGACGTTGTTTATCCTTTCCCCTTCTTTGTTGTTTATAGTCTTGGCTACTTTTTGTTCTTCTTTGTCATTTTTCTTTAAGCTCCTATGCTCTTCTTTTGTACAGACCTTTTTCTCTTTTTAATTTTAATTTTATTTTTATTAAAAAAAAATGTGGTTTGAGGTAAGGATATCGCTTATCCCCTTATCCTTGTCTTATTTGTATGGAATCCCTAATCCTAAATTCCCTTACTCTATCTAACTCCAATTTATTGTTCTATTGGTAATGTTCCCCCTTACAATTAAACCATCTCTATTTTATTGATGACCTTTTACTTTTTTATGAGGCAGATTCTTCTGCAATTCTTACCTCTAAGGGTTAACCATCTTTTGTAGCCTGCCTGTCAATAACTACTTTGGAAACCAATCCTTTATAATAAATTCTAACTCTACTATCCAGACCTTAGTCTTTAGGATCTCTGGTATCCCAGTTGGGCAACTCCTTGTTAAATACCTTGGAATTCCTCTTTTTACCTCTAAACTATCTAAATTTGATTGCTCTCCTCTTCTTTTAAAGATTAAAAATAGGATCTCCTCATGTACCACTAAGTTCCTATCCTTTGCTAATAGGTTGTTTAGGTTATCAACTCTGTCCTTAGGTACTTTCATTTTTTCTGGTCTTCTCACTTCCTTTTTATCCACCAGCGTTATTAGAGACATTGAAAGGAAAAGTAGAAACTTTTTATGGGTGGGTTCTTATACCACCCATGTCAGATCCAAGGTTAAAGTGAGAAGATGTTTGTACTCCTAAGAAGGAAGGAGGGTTGGGTATCAAATAATTAAAGCCTTGGAACAAAGTTTTCCTTACTAAAAAGAATATGGATTCTTTCCTCTGATCTAAAAGCAATGTAGGCTCAATGGATCCACAGTGTAATTTTAAGAAGGAAAATTTTCTGCCATATTAAACCTAGGCCAAATGACACTTAGAGTTGGTGAAAGATTTTAAAAGTAAGAGCTTAGGAGTTTAAACCACTAAGATTAAAATTTTGAAAAACATTGCTATTTCCTATTACTCAAACAAATGGGTTTACTCTATTGCTCAATTATTTAATCTGATAACCAACTATCTTAACTGGTTCCTCCACATAACTTAAATTACTTGAAATTTCAACTTCTTGGGTTAACAACACATGTGTCGGGTCTGATTGATACCTTCTGAGCATAATGACAAGAAACACAATATGAATTTGAACCATCTTAGCTGGTAATGCTAACCTATATGCCAATGGTCTAACTCTCTCAGTAATTTCATACGGACTAATGTATCTAGGGCTTAACTTACTCTTTTTACCAATCCTTAGCACTCCATGCTAAGGTGATACTCTCATAAACACTTTATCTCCCACATGGTACTCCATATCTCTTTGGTGCTGATCTGCATAACTTTTATGTCTATCATGAGCTACTTTATAATAGTGTCTTAAATTAGTTCTGGGCCTCCAATAATTCTTAGGCCCTCTTCATCCCCATACAAAGGTGTTCGGCACTTCCTACCATACAATGCTTCATATAAAGCCATACCAATACTACTATGGTAATGATTGTTATAGGCAAATTCAATAAGAGTGACATACTAATCCCATGCTCCTTGGAACTCCAAAACACAAGCTCGAAGCATATCCTCAATAGTCTTAATAGTTGTCTGTCTATTTGAGGATGAAATGTTGTCCTAAAATTCAGCTTTGTACCCATGGCTAACTGTAAACTACCTAATAATCTAAAAGTGAATCTAGGATCCCGATCAAACACAATAATAGATAAGGGAATTCCATGTAATATCACTATTTCATTTACATACCCATAGGCCAATTGATTCAGTGAATTATTTTCCCTCACAGGCAAGAAATGGGTTGATTTTGTCAATCTATCAAAAATAACCCATATGGCATCATGTTGCCTCGGAGTCCTCAGTAAACCCATAATGAAATCCATAGTAATCCTTTCCCATTTCTAATTTGGAATTGGCAATGACTGTAACTTCCCAACCAGAGTTTGATGTTCAGCCTTAATCTGTTGACAAGTCAAACATTTAGCCACATATTCTGCCGCTTGCTTTTTCATTCCTGGCCACTAGAAATGTTGTTTCAATATACTATACATCTTGGTAGTACTAGGATGCATAGCATAAGTTACCATGTTTGCTTCTTCTAGAATCTATTTTCTCATATCTTTAAACATCAGGTACACAGAAACTCTACTTCAACCACAGTGTATTATCTCTCAACTCAAATTCAAAACTTGAATCCTATTTCAACTTCTCAATAAACTTCACTAATTTTGGATCTTTACTTTGAGTTTATCTGATTCTTTCATGCAATGCTGGCCTAAGCTTCAATGTGCTACTAATTCTTCATTTTGCTTTAAATTCAATTCAACATTCAATGCTCTTAAAACACATCCTAACCCCCAGAAGCATCACTATAGACTCCTATAGATCCAGAAGGAATAGCTAACACTGATGATGTAGTCAGCTGGTGTTTTAACTTCTCAAAACTCTTTTGACATTTATCAATCCATCTGAAAGGTACATTCTTCCTCAAAAGCTTTGTCAAAGGGGTTGAGATCAATGAAAACCCCGCGACAAACCTCCTGTAATAGCCAACTATTCCAAGAAAACTTCGAATCTCAAACACATTTCTCAGGCTTCCCACTTCATCACTACTTTAATTTTCTTTGGATCCACCTATATGCCCTGTCTAGAAATTATGTGACCTAAAAATACTGCTTGATCAAGTCAAAATTTACATTTGATGAACTTGGCATATTATTGTTGCTCCCTTATTATTTGGAATGCTAGGCCTCAAATGCTCATAATCTTCTTCTCTTTTCCTCGAATACACCAAAATATCATCGATAAACACAATGAAAAAATGATCTAAGTAAGGCTAAAATACTTGTTCATTAGTGCTATAAAAGCTGCTGGAGCATTTGTTAACTTAAAAGGCATCACTAAAACTCAAAAGTGTCCATATCTGATCCTGAATGCACTCTTGGGTACTGAGCTTTTGCTATAACTAATAATACAAGGATCTTAAATCTAATTTAGTAAACACTTGAGCTCACTGTAACTGATCAAGTAAATCATTTATCCTCGGTAAAGGATGCTTATTTTTCATTGTTACCTGATTCATCTACCTATAGTCAATACACAATCTCAAAGTCCCATCCTTCTTCTTTACAAACAAAATTGGAGCTCCCCCAGGTGACAAACTAGGTCTGATAAAGCCCTTATCCAACAACTCCTACAATTGAGTCTTATGTTCCTTAAGTTCCACAAGTTCTATTCTCTACGGAGGAATCGATATAAGTGCAGTATCTGGAACTAAGTCAATCATAAACTCTATCTACCTTTCTGGAGGTAAACCTGATAATTCAATAGGGAAGACATCCTAAAAATCCTTAACAATAAAACTATCTTGTATAGTCTCTTTAGTTCGGGTATCATATACATAGGCTAAGTAAGCCTCACATCCACCTTGAATCAGTCTGAGAGCAGTCATTGAGGAAATCAACCTAGCTGGCACTACATGACTAACACCTCGAAATATCACCCTTGGTTGATTAGGGGATTTAATAATCACTTCCTTAGTATAACAATTTATTACCGTCTTTTGTATAGTAAGCCAGTCCATACCCAATATAAGGTCTATCTCGTTCAACTGCAATATTATCAAGTCGATCTTCAACTTTGCCTAATCATTTCGAATGATATACCCTTTACAAACATCTCCACTCATTGTAGTACTTTCTTCTATAGTACTCACTTTTAAGCCACATTTCATTACCTCTCTCTCACAATGTAGTTTAGATATCAAATGTGGGGCAATAAATGAATGTGTGGATCTTGGATCTAATAATGCAAATGCCTCAAATTGAGAGACAGTTAACACTCCTAAAACAACATCTGGGGAGTTCTGTGCTTCTTGTCTGGTGATGGTAAAGAGCCTAGCCTAAGACTATGGCTGGCTACTCTGCACCTTTGTCCTTACTGGACTAGTTCTACAGCTCTGCCTCTCTGTCTTATTTCACTAACTCTACTTTATTGGACAGTTGTCTCAGTTACTGATCCTCCTCTCACTTTAGACCATACTCTAGTGATTTTCGGGATAGTCTCTAAGCTGATGTTGAAGAAAGCCACAACGTAAACAAGCTCCCTTTAACCTCCAACAGTCTCCACCATGTTTCCTTCCATAATGCTTACAATCAAACATCTATTGTCTTTGCCTTTGAGAAGTTTGTCTGCCAAATGCCTAATCTCTGTCACTACCAGTCTGAGCAAAGCCACCTCTCAATTTAATCCTGATTGTCTCGATTTAAATTGTGATCGGGGTGATCTATTCTACCTTTTATTGAATCTTCTGCCAGAATTAGCTTGGGGTGTCTCTTCATTTTGAAGTCCTACATATACTCTCCTTGCCCATCTTTTAGTAACTTCTCAATTCAGATTGAGACAACTTTCAACTTAGTAAAACTACTCAAATTTGTAATGGCTAGTCTCGTTCTGATCTCCATATTTAGTCTCCAAATTTCCTAGGCTTGTCTTCTTTAAATCAGAATTAATGCAGTAGCATATCCCATTCATTCATTAAACCTCTCCTCATACTTAGCTATGTCAGGCTTCCTTGTTTTAGATCTAAAAACTCTTTCATTTTCCTCTTTAGGTAATCTTGGGTGTATGTAGTTTTCTTTAAAGAACCTCAAGAAGTCTTCCCAAGTTAGTCGACAAGGTTGGGAATAATTGTCAATAACAATCTTCCACCCACTGATAAGCTGGACTTCGAAGAAGCGAGATTGCATAATCAAACCTTTCATCGGATTCACAGTCTATCTGATCAAATACCTGCTATGTTCTTTCCAACCAACTTTTTTTCCTCAGTAGGGTTTGTACTTCCATATAAGTCCACAACTCCCTACTTTCTAAGTTTATCATACCTCCTCTCTCTCCTCTCAGGAATTCTCGGAGGCAATTGAGCAATCTGTGGTATTGGAGACTCTCTATTGGCTCCTATAGACTCAAGGTTAGCTGACTCTGTGACTTGATCTCCTATCGCAGATGACCTGTATTAAACAATAAGGGTAATCACTAGATGAGTCTCTCACTATATATCATGTCTACATGCTCTTATATACGCCCTTAAGGATACCAAACTATGTTCCAATACTAAAAATGTAACACCCCATTACCATAGGGTATTCTTGAATATCCTCTTAATGTTCAGGTATATGTTCTATAGTAATGGGATGTTAAAGATGACATGCAATGGCACATTAGAGAACCTATCATGAACTATAAACATAGAATCATGACCTTTCCTAGACTTAGGTAAACTAAAAAAAGTCCATGGAAATATCTACCCACGGTTAACTAGGTATACGCAGTGGCTTATATAACCCAAGAGGCTCCACACATCTCCCACACACTCTTTCTACATCTCTCCTTATGTGTGGCTAGAAGAAGTGTTCATTCAAAATGTCGAGAGTCTTTTTAATACCAAAATGACCCATAAAACCTCCTCCATGTGATTCTTTAACTAATCAGCTTAAGATTTACATGTGATTCTTTTTAAATAAGCCTATTTACTTGTTAGGTTTGTTTTGGGCCTAATTAGCTTTTTTAAAGATTATTTATTAGGAAGTTTGTTTTTTTAAACTAGGAAATCCTTAACTAATTTTTAGAGATTTTTTAAAACATTTAAAAATTATTTTCAAGTATTTAAGCCAAGTTACAGTAGTTTAGTATTGTTTCAAGTTTTTAATTAAATTATTTGGATTTTCCTATATAATTGTGATCTAATTAACCTAGGAATTAATTATTTTCCCTGTGAGATCGACATTTGGAGTTTAAAATACTCCACTTTATTAGTTATTCTATAGGTACACTTCCCTTAATCATATCAGTTTTCAAAGTAAAATCATTAAAAATATTTCAAATTTGATAATCACCTAACTAACGCATAATAATTTTATTAACCCAAAGTGTCATTGATGTTGAAATTAAATTTCAATAAATTTTTAAAAAATAATTCTAAAGCAGGATCAAATATAAACATAAAAAAGGGATGAGAATCACAATGGATCAGATAATTACACTTTATTAAGTTGCAAGAAGATTACGATGTACTCAATTATTCTCGTTGCCTTAAAAATAATGCAATCCTATCCAAAGTTCAAGATTTGAGAATGAATCTTTTTGAAGAGTGGAAGAATGACTAAGAAAGTTAAAAGAAGCTCATTAATAAGCTCTTCACCTTAGATTGGATGAAGCAAAAATCATGAATCTTGGACCATAGGACTGTTCAACATAGTACAAGAATTGAACTAATGACTCATAAGATATTTTCACCACACCCACAAAAATTTAGGGTGGTACATAATGGGATTGATCTTCACAAGCAATTGCTTGTATGAAAACTAAGTCTTTAAAGAATACTACATAAGGATTTCCTCTAAAGTAATGCCATAAGAACTCTTTGTTTATTTGTTAAATCTAAAAATCAATGATGTCTACTACATAATAAGAAAATAAAGTATTTTATACTAATCCTAATGACTTAGTTGAATTCAATACTACGAAAGCATTTCCTCTAAAGTAATGCCATAAGTTCTCTATTTGTTTGTTGAATATGAAAATCAATGATGCCCTGCTACATTAAAAAAAAAAAGTGTTTTTGTACTAATGACCTAGGCAAATTCCATAAGTATAGGAATTGGGTTTTTGTCCCATCACAGTCTAAAAGAATTACTTCTTACCAAATAAGCTTAAAATAAGTTGATTAGGCCCAAAAAAAATCTAACACGTATTTAAAAGACAAAGCCCGAGTAGATTATCCAAAGATGCCTAAAATGGTCTAATTGCAACACATTTTAAGATGTGCAACAAGTCTAGTCTTAAACAAGTCTAATACATTGTTCCATGCCTTAAATCATCCTTATAAACTTGCTTCTCTTCCATATAGAACCACCATCATATTGTTGAGAGCCTATTTAGCATGGTTAGCTCGTGATTATGTCATTAGACCCACAACATTCTCCGATGGATCTGATGCCCTAATATCACTATGTTGAACTTGTTTAAGTATTTTTCCTGACATGCCAGGCTCTCTAGCACGTCTTACTCTTTTTTCCTTGCCCAAAGCCAACTCTTTTGAAATTGAGTGTGATGCGGGTGGAGTTCGAGTAGGGGCCATCTTAATATAGGTTAGAAAATTAATTGCATATTTTGGTGAGAAACTTAGTGGAGTAGCCTGACATTACCTTACTTATTGATAAGAAAATGTATGCATTGGCTAGAGCATTAAAAACTTGGCATTACTATTTATGCTGAAAGAATTTGTTATCCATACTGATCATAAATCTTTGAAATATATAAAAGGTCAACACAAACTTAACAAAAGGCATGCAACAGTGGGTAGAATTCATAGAGACATTTTTATTTTTGATTAACTATAAACCAGAAAAAAAAACATTGTAGCAAATGCATTATCTAGGAGACATGCATTGCTAAGCACGTTAAATGCAAGATTACTAGGATTTGAATATATTAAGGATCTGTAAAATGATGATCATGATTTTGGTAATGTATTTAAGGTATGTGATGCATTTGGAAAGTTCTTTAGGCATGATGGGTATTTTATTTAGAGAGTATTAGGTTGTGCATTCCCTAGTGTCCCTGAGAGAGCTATTAGTTAAAGAATCACATGGCAGAGGTGTAATGGATCATTTTGGTATTAAAAAGACTCTCGACATCTTAAATGAGCACTTCTTCTGGGCAAACATGAGGAGAGATGTAGAAAGAGTGTGTAAGAGATGTTTGGAGCATAAGCAAGTTAAATCGAGAGTTCAACCCCATGGATTATATAAACCACTGCCTATACCTAGTGAGTTGTGAGTAGATATTTCCATGGAATTGTAGGTTTATCTACATTTAGTCACGATCCAATTTTTGTAGTTGTTGATAGGTTTTATAAAATCGTACATTTCATTACAAATCATAGAACCAATGATGCACCATACATTACTAGATTCTAATCTTAAATAAGTCTTTTTATGTGCTAGATTTGTTTTGAGCCTATTCAGCTTGTTTTAAGCTTATATGTTGTGAAGTTCGGCTAGGTCATTAGGGTTAGCATAAAAACACCTTATTTCATGTTATGTAAACAGATTTGATTGATTTTCAAATTCATAAAACACATATAGTGTTCTTTTGGCATTACTTTAGAGGAAATCCTTATGTGGTGTTCTTTAGGGACTTGGTTTTCGTTCAAAGAAATGCTTATGAAGGTTAAACCCATTCCTTATCACCTTAAATCCTTCCTAAATTCTATAGGTATGGTGAAAATATCTTTCATTAGTTCAATTCTTGCACAATGTTAGATGGTATTTAGATCTTAGATTTATAATTTATGCTTTGTCCAATCTAAGGTGAAGAGTTTATCACACCAAATAATGAAAATCCTTTAAGGAAAGGTCTTCTTAACTATTCATAACTAAGATTCCTTTAATTATGATGGATTCAAATCAACCTTAAATTGGGAATCCTTTAAACATAACTTAATAATTAATGGTAATTAATTAAAGGAAAGTTAAAAAAACATGAGATTTCCATATTAAACCACGTCTTTAGCCTTTTAAAAAGGAATAAATCCAAGAAAATTCACTAACAAGATTATTATTAAGAAGGCCAAATTAGATTTATATAAGAATTGACTAGTTGATTATATAAAGAATCAAGAACCAGGTTTGTAAAGGGTTTGAAGGCCACAAAGAAATATTTGTTTAATAAGTTCAGAAGTTCAATGAAACTCTCTATATTAATTTAGAAGTGTCCCTTTTATATATGGATGCATAGAAAAAAGTGAAAACCCTAATTAGAAGTGTAACCACGATTTTTAAAGCACTAAATACCATAATTATGATTCTAGGTATTCTATTTGAATTCAAATTCCTAATGTAGTAAGTAAGTATGCTATTAGGACTTTTCCTAAAAAAATTGGAATTCTACATAACAATGACTAACCTAAATAGGGAACTACTAAATAACTACAAAAATACAATATGCACATTATTGGGCTTTATAATTAAGTAAAAATAACTCAATTATAATAAAATAAAGACTATAATGATGAATATCCATTGAAATACGAAATTGACCCTTAATTTATAGGCTTTTGCTTCTAAATCTTCTTAAACTCCAGCTTTTGAAATTGTTTAAATAAGCACATGAGATTTGTTTTTTAAATGTCTCATGCTTGCACCGTCACTGCATATTGGGCTCTTATCATTGTTTTTCATCTGTTATGGTTTGTCCATTATCTTAGGCCTGAAGATAAGTAATTAACCTTGGGAATGCCTTAACCTTTAAAAATAGTGACATTGTCTTGAACATCTATGATCAACCCTTGCAAATCATCCTTCAAGGACTCATCTCTTACTCTTATAGAACTTGAGGATACCATGAGGATGCTGGTCATCAGTCTAAAGGTTAGTAGTTAGCCCATCACCAATCTTAATCTGGAATTTAGGAATGTTCTGGCTTTAATAATTTTCCCCCAGCTTTACGAATCCCTGTGAGAAGGAACATAAGCCCAAAAGATTTTTGATTTGAGGACCATACTATGCACTCATTTAACCCATAGCGCTTCCTCATTAGAGAAGAGGATCCAAATCCACTTAGCAAGGAGAGTCATATTCCATGGCTTAAGGAGCCAAATGCCTAGTCCACCTACCTGCTTTAGAGTGCAAACCTCCTTCTAATTATCCTTAGTACAATGAGAGTTACTGGGGTACCTGACTAGAGGAAGTAATGAAGCTTCTTCTCCAACTCCTTGGTGATATTGCCAAGGATCATAAAAAGGCCAAACACACATGGAAAGTTTGCAAAATAGTTATCACCAGCTAAAGACAACCTACAAAGGACAGAGACTTGGTAGCATAGCAGGAAATATGATTCTCAACCATAAGAACGAGAGGTAGGCAGTTAGTCTTGGAAAGCCTAGAAAAAATCAGAAGTAGCCCCAAATACTTAATATGAAGAAGCTTAACTCTGAAGTCAAAGAGGGGAGAGACAAGGCTTAAAATGTCAGTAGCGGAAAAGGCCACAAAGGTGTGGATGGATGTGGAATCCGCTTGGAAAAAGAGCAACAAGTTGTCTGCAAAGCAACGGTGACTAAGCCATAGATCCTTACACTTCCCAGGAAAAAGAGAAGTTGCAGTGCATAGAGATATGAACATTAATAATCTGCGTTAAGGCCTCCATAAATAGAATGAAAAGAGCAATAAACCCTATATACAAGTTGTTGAAGGCAAAGGCAAATATTTAATCCAAGCAGCTAAAAGATTGCATAGAGGTACTAGAGATTAGACTCTATGAGCCTTTAGTAGCATTTGACAAACCTAGGTTGGGGCCAGATCCTTTCTCCCTTTTTGGCCTATTGTGATCAGGTTGTTTTAGTTTAGTTAGCCAATTGCCCCTCCTTTTGTCAGCAACTTAGTGTTTTAGACTATTAATTTTTCTTATTCTTTGTAAAGCCTTCTAGCTTGCTGTTTATACAATCCTTCATTCTCTTTAATTTAATTTGCTTTTTTATAAATGAAATAAAATAGTGAACTACCTAACGGATATGGAGGCATAAGTGCAACATTTAATATTGGTGATTTATCTCCCTATCTTGAAGATAAAGATTTTGAGGATAAACATCTCAGAAGAAGGGAGAATAATGCAGGGGCCACTCAACAAGAAGTTCTAATCTTAGATTTTTCTCAACTACAAAAGCAAGAGTTCACTTATCCAAAGGAAGTTTGTGTAACGTGGGCTGGGAGAAAAAGATGCATGAAGATGTCACAATGGTGGTTAGGTGTGAGATTCCTAGTTATTATTAGTTAATAAAATTTTTTATAGTAGATATTGTAGAATTAGGAGTAGTTTAGGAGCGTTTTTTCTTACATGATTGTTTCCTTTTTCTAATTGAATTAGCTATTTTAGTTCTAGTAGGAAAAAACTACAAATCAGGTTTTATTCCTATATAACTTGATTTCTCACGTTGGGGGTCTTTTGTGTGATTAAGATTACAACTTAATTCTTTCTTAGTCTTTGTGACTTTTTTTCGTTATCTTATGATGAGTTTTCTATTTTGCTTGTTTCCTTGAATAGCTCTTTTTGTGTCTTGGTGGCTTAAGGGAAATTTTCTGTATTTTAAGACCCTTTAGATAAAAGCTGCTCTTAGTGTCTTTGTAACTAAAGATCAATATTGATCCAAGATATTCTATTTCCATTAGACTATTTCACGTCAAGTCTTCAAAATAAAATATGGTTTATATGAGTGGTTAGATTAACTAATGCACCTAGCACATTTATAAGATTAATGAACCATGTTTTACGTACCTTATTTAGCAGATTTGTGGTTGTTTATTTTAATGACATTCTGGTTTGTAGTAAAAATTTAGATGATCATTTTGAGAAGTGTTCTAAATTTTTTGTGTGAACAACAGTTGTATGCTAAGTTCCTTTTGTACAGATCATATTGTATTTCTTGGTTATGTTGTTAGTGCTAAGGGAATTTCAGTTGATAAGGAAGGTTAGAGCTTTTCGTGATTGGCCTACACCTAAAACAATTACTGATGTGTGTAGCTTTCATGGGTTTGCTAGGTTTATAGGAGGTTTGTTAATGATTTCAGTATCATAGTTGCAACATTGAATGAAATTGTGAAAAAGAATGTTAGTTATATAAGTGGGGTGATGAGCAAGAAAAAGCATTCAAATTGATTAAAGATAGGTTGAGTTTTGCACCTTTGCTTACCTTACCTGGCTTTGCTAAAACTTTTGAGATTGAGTGTGATGCTTCAGGTATTGGCATTCGAGTTGTTTTGATGCAAGAATGACGTCCAATTGTATTTTTTAGTGAGAAGTTAAGTGGAGCAGCCTTTACTACCCAACTTATGGTAAGGAAATGTATGCATTGGTTTGGGCTTTGCAAACATGGCATCATTACCTATGACCCAAAGAATTTGTCATACATACTGATCACGAATCCTTAAAGCATTTGAAAGGACAAGGGAAGTTGCATAAGAGGCATGCCAAGTGGATGGAATTCATTAACACATTCCCCTATGTGATCAAGTATAAGCAAGGTAAAGAGAATGTGATTACTGATGCATTATCTTGAAGGTATTCTCTTATCTCTACTTTAAGTGCCAAATTGTTAGGATTTAAGTTTATTAAAGACCTATATTCCAACGATCCTGATCTTGCTAATGTTTATAGGCCTTGTGAGAAAGCTACATTTGGGAAGTTTTATAGGCAAGATGGGTATTTGCTTCAAAAGAGCAAACTATTTGTGCCTATATGTCCTTTGAGGGAGTTAGTTGTTAGAGAAGCTCATAGTGATGGTTTGATGGGTAATTTTAGTGTGATGAAAACTTTAAATGTCTTACATAACATATCTTTTGGCCACAAATGAAGAGTGATGTTAAGGGAATTTGTGAGAAGTGCATCACTTGTAAACAAGGCAAGTTTAAGGTCTTACCTCATGGTTTGTACACCCCTTTACCTAGTGAACCATGGGTTGATATCTCTATAGACTTTGTATTGGGATTGCCTAGGTCAAAATGGGGTAGGGGTTTGGTATTTGTTGTCGTTGATAGGTTTTTGAAGATGACGCATTTCATTGCTTGCCATAAAATTGATGATGCTAATAATGTTGCTGATTTGTTCTTTAAGGAAGTAGTTGGTATGCCGAGAAGCATAGTTTCCAATCGTGATGTAAAGTTCTTAAGCTACTTTTGGAAGACATTGTCGAGAAAGTTAGGAACCAAACTTCTCTTTTCAACTACTTGCCATCCACAAACAGATGGGAAAATTGAGGTAGTAAATCGAACTTTATCTACTTTGTTGCATTCTATTATTCAAAAGAATTTGAAAATTTGGGAAGAATGTTTTACCAAATGATGAATTTGCTTACAATTGAAGTGTGCATTCTGCCACTATTCTTTCACCTTTGGAGATTGTATATGGCTTTAACCCATTAACTGCTAAGAAGATGAAGGAAAAACTTAATGGGCTGATTCAAGATATCTGCTCTAAACAAGTTATTTAGGCCCAAAAGAGAAGCCTCACGATGGAACATGCAGCCTAATTATTATTAATATGGTCTAAGTACTTAGTGGGTATATATTCTAGATTTAGTTGGGTCATAAATGGACTGATTAACCCAAACATGCAGCCCAAGTATTATTGATATGGTCCAAGTACTTAGTGGGCATATATATTGTCGTGTTCAAACCTGACTAATCAGTCCCTCTTCTCATCTTTTCTGGAGTATGGCATATATATCCTTCTTTTTATCCTTTTTTGTTTTTGGTATAACCTGTTTAAGCTTTCTTAGAGGTGGAAATCTGTCTTGCTTGTTTGTGAGTGTCCTAATTTAATATTGGGCTTACATCAGTTGGGTATCAAACAATTAAAGCCTCGGCAGAAGGTTCTCCTTGCTAAAAGAATCTCAAACTTGAAATTTTCATTATTTTAATTGATAACAAGAAATGGATGAATCCATCCTGATTTAGAGACCAAAGCTCTGATGCCAATTAATGCAAACCCCAAACTAAATTTGGACACCCATTATAAGTAAGATAGATTCCATGATAAGACGGGTTTGAATGCCATAAGATTGACTCAATCTTGATAAATTCAACAGTTCAATGAAGAACCCAAGAGAAGTTTCTCCCAATTCTCATAAAAAGATATGAAAAGATGTTTTTGAATACATAAGATGCATTTATATGCCCTAGGTCTAAAGCTAACAAAAGATGTGAAAACAAGTTTATTTAGTATGCCCATTAGCCTACAATTTGTACTACCCAGCCTTAGCAATCTAATCAGCCCATTTATGACTCGACTGACTCTAATATATGACCACTAAGTACTTGGACCACATTAATAACACTTGGGCTATTCCATTTTCAAGGCTTCTCTTTTGGTCCAAAATAACTTGTTTGGTGCAAATATCTTGAATCAACCCATTAAGTGCTTTTTTCATCATCTTAGCTCTTCACCTTGTAATTGGACCATCTAGGGTGTGCAAAGGGTCTTTAGTAACTATATGTACATTAGTTAATTGATTCTCATCAAGGATAGATCATGATGAGAACCTAGGAACTAATAATGTGTAGACAGTTACTAAAGAACCATTGCACATTCCAGATGGTTCAATTACAAGGTCAAGGGCTAAGAAGATGAAGGAAGCACTTAATGGGATGATTCAAGATATCTACACTAAACAAGTTATTTTGGCCCAAAAGAGAAGCCTTGAAGATGGAACATGCAGCCCAAGTAAATATGGTTTAAGTACTTAATGGGCAGATATTAGGTTCAATTGGGTTATAAATGGGCTGATTAGCCAATTAAGGCTAGGTATTACAAATTTGGGCTAATTGGCATGCCAAACATATTTGTTTTCAGCATATTTGTTAGGGTTTAGACCTAGGACATATAAATATGCATCTTATGTATTCAGATACATCTTTTAACATCTTTTTATTAGAATTGAGAGAAACTTCTCTTGGGTTCTTCATTGGACTGCAGAACTTATCAAGATTGATCCAATCTTGTGGCATTCAAATCTGACTTATCACTCCCTTCTCATCTTTTCTGGAGTGTGGTGTCTATATCCTTCTTTTTATCCTTTGTTTGTGTTGTTATAACCTGATTTAGCTTTTTTGGAGGTGAAAATCTATCTTGCTTGTTATTGGTATCTAGAATTAATTTGGAGTTTACATCAGTTGGTATTAGAGCTTTGGCCTCTAAATCAGGATGGATTCACTCTTTTTCTTGTCATCTATTAAAAAAAAGATTATGCAGATTTGTGTTCTTGTTCCTTTGGAGAATTTCATTTTCCCATTGTTAGTTCTTCATATTCTATTTAGATCCAATTTTCTAGGTAGATTTTGCTGATTTGTACTCTTATTCCTTTGGGTAATTTCATTTTCCCACTGTTAGTTCTTCATATTTGGTTCAAATCCATTTTTCTGGGTAAATTTTGCAGATTTGTGTTCTTGTTCCTTTTGGTATTTTCTTTTTTCCTACTATTTGTTCTTCATATTCTAATTAGATTCATTTTTCTGGGTAACCGAGTTTATTCTTACTCAAATCAAGTTATGATATTATGATCTGTAAAAAAAATGAAAAAAAGATAAAAATAAAGAAAAGAAAAAAAGGCGCAAATTAAAATATGGTCAGCCTTGTTAAAACTTGAAAACTTGAACACTATCTGATCAAATTATTTTTCTGTGTTCTTATTACACAAAAAACTAGACTACTTTTTTTTCTTGAGCACAATAGTCAGTATCTTATCAAGTGAACACTTGTTATTAATTTGTCATTCCTACTTTGTTTTATGAGTTCTTATCAATCTTTCTAAATTTGGCTATTTGTTACATTCCTGTGAGTTTGACGCTTCAAATTAAATAATCTTAATTTTGTTTGGTTAGTTCTTTAAATAGCCGAAAGAGTGAGTTTTAGTGGTAAAAGGTAGGAGGGTCAACTTGTTAAGAAAGTAAACGTTGAGTGACACTAATTTGAGGGAAATAGGTAAGGGAGTGTTGGTGATGTTTTTTTTTTTTTTGTAGATTTACAACATGACATCCAAGGATAAGGGTGTTCTTGGTGAAGGAGAAAATAGTGACCACTTCATGCTCAAAGCAATGCAACAACAATTTGAGTGCATTACAATTATGTTTGGAGAGATTAGGGACGTAATGGATAGATAAGATGCTGAAATTATAGAGTTCATGATGCTCCTAATGCTAGAAGGCGAGAGAGACATGATGACGATGAGTCTTATGATAACAATAGAGGGGATGACGCTGATTTCGATGATGGTGACTTATTGGACAGATTTAACAATAATAGAGGTGGAAGGAGATTTGGTGGAAGACGTGATGCGTGACTATAACTTAACAAGCATCAAGATGAACATTCTATATTTTCAAGGGAAGAATGATCCTGAAGCCTATTTAGAGTGGGAAAAAAAGTGGAGTTAGTCTTTGATTGATAACTATTCTGAAGAGAAGAAAGTCAAGCTTGCAGCTATTGAATTCAGCGACTATGCAATTATTTCGTGGGATCAAATTGTTTCAACTAGAAGAAGAAACTATGAGAGACCTATTCGTACATGGGCAGAAATGAAGACTATGATGAGGAAGAGATTCATTCCCAATCATTACTATAGG
>JAOXYD010042858.1:0-13651 GCA_028565735.1 Pinacopodium congolense | reverse complement strand
AAAGTGTTTTAATTCTGCAATAAGTTTTAAACACCCAATTCACCCCCCCCCCCTCTTGGGTGCCATAGGGCTAACAATAAAGACTAATGCAAATTATCACCTTTTTAGTGGTGATATAATGGTTTTGAACATTATTCAAGATTCTATTAACATAATAAATAATGTGGAAGATCTTACCTCATCACTGCGCTAGTATGGCCCCTAATGCAAAATTACTTTTATAACACATTAATTCAAAAGGAAGAGACTAATTAGGGGATATAAGTATAGGTGCACTCACAAGTTTTTCCCTTAAAATTGAAAATATTTTATGTAATTTTCATCAAAATAAACACTGAATCTTTTTTAGGTAAATTAGTTAAAATTTTAGCAATTTTTCGAACTTCTTTAATGAAGTGTTTGTAAAATCCCGAATGGCCTAAGAACTTCCTAATAGCTTTAATGGAGATTGGTGGAGGCAAATTTCTTAATCTCACCAATGTTTGCTAGATCTATGTATATACCTATGCTAGATATCTTGTGAACTATCACAATATATTCTTACACTATAAAGTGAAATTTATACCAATTTAAAACTAAATTAGCCTCGTCATAACTTTATAATACCTTCTCTCAATTTTCTATGAAAACTAAGTTAATCTCATCAGATCTCTACAGTACCTTCTCTCAATTTTCTATGAAAACATTAAAAGAAGCACAAAATATAAAGAAATCATCCATAAATATCTCAATGCAACTCTTAATCACATGAAAGAAAATAGCCATCATACGTCATTAAAAAGTAAGTAGAGCATTATACAAACTAAAAGACATGCATCTATATGCAAATTTACCATATGGACATATCAATGCAATCATTTCTTAAGCCTCTAGGGAGATCAAAAATGTCAAGTAACCTGAAAATCAATCTAAGGCATAATAAAATTATGTCCAACTAGTTTCTCAATTGTTTGATCAATAAAAGGAAAAATTAAGTCATCTTTTCAAGTAGCATCATTTAATTTCCTATAATTTATGAACATTTTCCACCTAGTAACTTTTTTAGTGGCTATCAACTCATTCTTTCAATTTACATAACAATGGTATCTCCTTTCTTAGGCACCACTTGAAAAGGACTCACCTAATTAGAATATGACATAGGATAGATAATACCTACATAGAGGAGTTTAGCTACCTCATCTTTAACTATATTCTTCATGTCAAGTTTGAGTCATATCAAAGGCTATACTAAAGGTTTTCTTCCTTTATGAAAATTTTACACCTATTGAACAAGGGATTCATGCCCTTAATATTTGGTATTAACCATCTTGGGGCTCTTTTGTGGTCTCTAAGCACCCTTAGCATCCTCTCCTTTATAATTACTATCTATAAAGGAAAAATAATAGTTGTTAAGTGTTTAGGTGGGTTTAAAAATGCATACTTTAAATGATTATAAGAAGGTTATAGTTCAAGCAAAAGAGGCACTTAAAGTGACTGTTTGAGCAATAGCTTGGCTAATATTTGTAGAGGCATAAATTTGATGTTTTGCCAAATCAACATATTTTACATAAGCTCCATGTTCACTAAGAGCCTTATAAATCTAACCAACTAAATCATCAATAAAAGTTGTCATTTCTTCCTCCAAAAGTTTTACATAAAAATCAACAAATGTATTAACATTGTGAGCATATATATCAATAAAATAACAAAATTTAAAAGTAGATGGATGATTAATGGCATAAAAAACATCAAAATCCAATGCTTCATCTTGTAGTCTAAAGATGAGCTTCCCTCTTCGCACATTAATGATAGACTTCGCTATTGTCATAAACGATCTCCTAAGAATGATAGAGATATCTTGATCCTCCTCTATATCCAAAGCACTAGGAAGTCCAACAACAAGATAAAAAAATTTTATTTTAATGATCACATGACTTCAATGACTGATAGCTCCTAATTCATATATATTTTTGGCATGATTTGGTACTTGCTTGATTTAATTTTGAATGAAAATCCATGTGATTCTTGTGTATAATAGGTTAAATTCTTGGAATAAGATGTTGCTCAAATGTTTTCTATTTTTTATCACATTTTGTATGACTTTGAAGAATAAAAGAGATATGGAAACAATTTAGTAAGAAAGTACATAATGTGAGGAAGCTCCATATCAAGTTTCATGACCATTAGATGAGTGTGGAAGGAGTTAGAACAAAAAACACTAAAAAAGCTAGAAGTTTGAGTGATCTTAGCAGAATATCTCATAGCCAGACTCACGGCTAACGTAGACACCTACTTAAATAACCCTCCTAAGGTTATTTTGAGTAACTTTCTTACCTCTAAACTCTTCATTGGGCCGCAAAGGAAGGAGAATCAAGCCTTAAGCCATCTCTACAAAGGTTCAGCATGATTTTGAAGTAAAATAATTTTACAAATGCAAGAATTCAAGGATCAAAACTAGGAATTCACACCAAAAACCATCAAAGAGTCAAGGATCAAGATCAATTCATCATAAACTCTTCTTTTCCTTCTTTTTATTGATTGTTCGTGCAAATATTACAATGTATAAGAACTAATATTTTCGTAAGATTTTGGTTTTTATGAACTTTATAATGTAGTATTCTTTGTATTGTTGATTTAACTTTTCATTTCAATATTTGATGTTAGAATGGTTTATGGATTTTAATGATATTTTTTATCAAATTTTATCAAAATGTAAATATCAGTTTCAATGCTTTGATTATGTATGATTGAATGATAAACAAATATATGATTTAGATCATTTTATAAACGATGCATCATGCATGAAGTTCGAGAGATATGCTTAAATAAAATGTCCAAGTTAGGTGTAAGCATAGCCAAAATGATAGGTTCCAAAGAGAAAAGTACTCAATTAACTAAATCAGTTGGGATACAGAGAACTTTGACCTAGTTTATTGAATTGAATAGGACTATATAACTAGAGAGAGTGTGTAATTTACCTTAAGGAATCTACTGGAAAACGAGTTAAGTCAAGATAAATAATGAATACAAACATATCCTATAGGGATTAACTACCTGAATCCTAACTTCATCATTGAGTACTATTTCTTATGAGTTTGTTTGAGTAATTTATTTTTAATTGTTAGTTTATTTCCATTATTAAACCAATTAATCATTTTTAAACTTTTAAGGTTAGGCAATTTAGAAAGAGATTCACAAGTAATAGCATTCCCTATGAATTCGAACATGGATTCACCTTAAATATATTGTAATTGATTGGAACACTTACCTAATTGTGTTTTATGGTATTGTTAGTGTGTTTCTTAAATACATCTTGATTAAAACTTAGGTAAGCTATAAGTATATCAAGTTTTTGGTGTTGTTGCTAAGGACTACTAATAAGGGTTCATTTTATAGTGTTTTCATGATTATTTGATGTATAGTTACCTTTATTTTGATGATTAAATATTTAATTTATATTTTAAATTATTTTATTTGCATACCAGTTTGAAAAATAGAAGAAAATTATGAAGAATGGAGCATTTTGTGACTTAAACCTAGGGTGGTGTTAAACCAATATTTATGTCCCCCTAAACCCACGTTCTAACACTATAATTTGGTGTTAATTCAAGCATCATTTAAATAATTGGTAACAAATTTCTAGGTAGAATTATAATCATTTCAGCTCCAACTTACACCAATTGGCACCAACTTATAATCAACATCCAAGAGACATATAAAAGGTCATTTTCATATAGAGACAACAAGTCTTTAGTAGCCAAGAAAAACTTCCATAGATAGATTTAGTGTTTTTCTTTGAAGTTTAGGTTTTTTTTTAACTTCTGTCTTTATATTTGGAGGTTCAAGGATGTTGTTAATGATTCAAAGGGTTTGTCCACTTGATTTAGAGTTGTATTTCACTTTTGAACTTAACTTGGTGTTTTCTAAACTCTTAAACCATTTGTTTCTTGCACTTTTGTTGGATTTATTGAAGAACATAATGCTTAAATTTCATACTTATTGTCATTTGATCTATATGTGGTTTTAATCTAATTTTTGGCCAAGGTAAGGCTAGTAAATGGTTTGATTAAGTTTCTTATGCATGTTGGATGATGATCATTGTTTATTTCAAAGCTTAATGCTTGTTTTAAATTGGCTAGTTAAGAAAAGGACATTAGATGATTAAGGATCCAAGAAATCTACCTTAATTGTTAGAGAATCAATTGAGATAAGGCATTATCTTAACCATAACATTACCTTGATTTCTTTAAGATATAGTAGATTAGGTATTTAAACCCTTCCATAACTCAATTGAATCATTGAAATCCATAACCTTAGCTAATTACTCCAATTTGGTAATCTTTAGAGCATTTTGAACTCCTTTACATTGATTAGAAGTTCTTAGGTTCATTTAGATGTATTAATTTTCAATAATTACGAACTTGAGTTCTCTAGATAATTGTAATCTAAGTAAGCTAGTATTCATGATATTTTCCTCATGGGTTCAACATCCATATTCTTAATTGAATCAAATATATTACTTTTTTATTGTTACACTTGTTGTACGAGCTAGTCATGAATTTATTTTGATTTACATGTTAAAAGATTAATTTATTTAAGCTTAATTAAATGCCTAGACTGACCAATAACAAGTTTTTGGCACCGATTCTAGGAACTTATATCTAGTGATATTAGGAATATATTGATATCAATTGCTCTAGAGGTTTATCTTTTATCTTATGTGTTCGTATTCTATCATGTTTTTCTTTATTATTTTCTATGTTTATTCGATGTTTAGATTATAATTTTTTTCTTTAATTTATTTTCTTTTGATTCATATGTTAGAACATCTTTTGGTGACTTCTTCTAGTCATAAAGAAGATGTAGAGGCAACAGGACTATTGGCAAGATTGCTAGTGGTATGAGGCTAACTTTGAAGGGAATGATTGGGGTGATGACTATACTAAGCAATTTGACGAAACATATAACTTTGATTTGATGACGTCTTTTGATTACCCTTCATATAATTGACCTTATTTTGAACATTCTAGATCCTTTTCATATAAAAAATAACCTTAGAACGACATAAACTTACCATGGAAGAATTGAAACCTTCTTGTCCTGACTACAAAGAACAATTGATGCCTGTCGCGTTAGGTAGGTAACTTATAAACTTTTAATGATTTTGAAACGATTTTACTTTGAAAACCAAAAAAATTTAGGCAAGTGTACTTATAGCAAAAACAATAAATAGGAGTATATTTAAGACTCTATATATTGATCCCACGAGGAAAGGGGCTTAATTACTAAATTGATTAGACTACAATTATTTAGAAAAATCCAAACAAACTAATTAAAACCTTAAAAATACTAAACTAGTCTAACTTGGCTTAAACACTTTGAAAATGATTTTTAATTGGTTTAAAAAAATTTTGAAAATTACTAAATGTATAAATTAGCTAAGGATTAGGTTATTGATGATTTAACTTAGCTTTAAACACATTTAAGGGCTAGTTATAGTTCCTTCACAAAATCAAAATAAAGCTATGGTTATGACTTTTTTTTTTCGCCATTAAATCTTGTTTAAATTTTGTTAAGCTTCAAATTAAGTAAATGGGCTTTAATATCAAGAAATTGAAATCTAGAAATTTACTCTTATATCTCTAACACTCATAAAAAATCTAGGTTTGATCATTTAAAAATTAATTTGAGCTTCTTATTGATTTTTCTAACAAATTAAGATGATATCTCAAGTTTAACTTTTCTTAAACTCTAATCCTAGGTGGTCAGCCCAAAATCAGATCATTTAAACCTTCAATAAACAAAACTCAGACCCTATAACATTTCTTTAAGCTCTCTTAAATCATAAAAACAACAATCCTTAGTAATAAAAAGGATTTAGCCATACATTTTGGTCAACACATATAAGATATACACTTTAAACAGCATGCCTTTATATATCCAAAAATATAATCTATAAAATAAGTTTAGAGGTTACAAAAATATCCAAGAAAGACTTCTAGATATGTTTTAAACTTCCAACTTGATTCTGGACTCCATCAAAGCTCTATTTTATAAAAATCTTGCAAAAAAACTCAAAGGAGATTCATAGATATGAGAATAAGCACAAGAACTTTGATTAATCTAAAAAATAGAGTAAAAGAAGTGATAATCTGAGTTAAGAAACCCCCTTGGATGATTCTTAAATTCATATATGAGTCTTAACATCAAGCTCCAAGTCTTAACATGCAATATGAATACAAAGTGTTTAAGCCTATATGCCACTAAGAACAAAGAAGAGAGAAGGAAGAGTGTCTCTCTCTTTTTCAAATCTGTATTTCTACTTAATTCATGCTTAAATCTATGTTGTTTGTTTGTTTTTATAGCTTCAGCAGCCTCATAAATGTGCCAGAAGACAAGAGCAATGATGGAAAGCATGCCCAAGCCGCAACTTTGGAGATTGAGGATGATATTGTTAACTGCCTCTATCAACGGCGGTCTGCACCGACAGCCCACCATTAATGAATGAATGATGAACTAATCAATAGCCCCTGTTCATATATCAACGTGACCCTGTGAGGGTGTCATTACTGGGCTAGAATAAGGATTTCTCTTCTATTTTTTGTTCTGATCTCCATCTTTAAGCTCTATCCTACAATGTAAACATAATAATACATAAATTGAAACAATTAAGTACTTAATTAGGGGTCATAATTCAAAAAATTATCAATCTAAATACAATCAATTTGACCCCTAACAATTCTCCCATACTTAAGCATTTGCTTGTTCTCAAGCAAATTAATTCATCATCAATTTCATAATAGGTTATCAAAATAGGAAAATTAATAACATAATTATTGAAAATGCTTTCTTCATCCTTCAAAAATAATGACGCATGAAAATATTATAAAAATAATGACACACGGAAATATTATAAAATTAATTAATCACATCAAATTGGAAATGCCTTTAAATCTTTTCATTCTTTTTCAAGCTTCAACCTAAATCCCTAAAATCAATTCCATTTGTAAAAGGAAATTATACTAAGTTTAATGCATCATCTTTTCGACTCTTTCACATTCTTGAGATAATTTAAACCATAAATTAATCAATCATATAATTAATTAAATTCTTAAGCAGTTTAGTTAAGAAGTCATTTAAGTATTTTTATGTTAAGGTGGACATTTTATCCTTAACAACCCCCGATTACTCAACTGTGTCACAATAACTCAACCAACTATTAGTCCCACTCATAATTTCAATCCTTATATATGTATTATTCATTAATTTTCTTCTTTTTCTTTTCTTTTTTTCTTTGTTTGCTTTTTGCTTTTTTATATACATATATAAGATTAGAAATCAATTGAGTGGATTTAGATTACTTACTTAACTAATTAAGTCATTAATGTTAATTTTTTCCTTTTTGAGGTTAATTCTGATTCTTTTTCATTTTTCTTTGAATAATAAAAGTGATTTTAAAGAAGTTACAAAATTGCTCAAGAATTTGTATTTTATATGTGGAATATTATTCTAATCATCAAGTATCAACTATCCAAATTATAGAATGAATAAGGCATTTAGTCATTTAATAGTCAGAATTAATCGTATAACATTTCTAATTGTCAAAATAATTGAATTCAAACTAAAGCACAGATAGTAACAAGGATCAAAATTAAAAAAATTTCCGCAATTATGATGAAATTGATATTAAATCAAACTATTATTAAACAAACAAAAAACTCAAGTGAATAATAAATAAATATGATGTGATCCCTCCCTCACACTTAAACGAAACATTGTTCTCAACATTTTATAAAGAAATTGAAAAGCATAATCTAGGAGAGTAGGGAAAGAAATACACCTATTTGCCTTGAAGATCCGTTGGTGAAATTGTAGGAATAGAAACAACTGAAGAAACTAACACAGATAATAATAATAAGAAAAGAATGCTCCACTCATATAAATATGTAATCCATGTATAACCAATGAGCCAAAGGACAAAATGTAATCATCAAAATTGAAGACAGCCTATAATAGGAAACTTGAAACTGACATAAAACAAACAAACCACAATGTTTAAAACAATTGAACCAACTAAAAAA
The DNA here is from genome assembly GCA_028565735.1 of Pinacopodium congolense. Lineage (NCBI taxonomy): Eukaryota > Viridiplantae > Streptophyta > Magnoliopsida > Malpighiales > Erythroxylaceae > Pinacopodium > Pinacopodium congolense. Next base: position 5,591 of record JAOXYD010042858.1, on the reverse strand, counting down.
AAAAGATCATCAACATCCCGTGCATACTGTTAATCATCAAGGTTCCAAACTCTATAGTCAAATCATGAACTTGATGTTTAAGATCATCGAAACGATGTGACATCTCAAAAAATAAAGCTGAAAGAAACTCTGAAAGCTCTGAAGTCATGTAAGTCTCTATGTTAACCAAGTACTGGAGAATAGTGACATGAGAATCTTTAAAAGCAGCTGGTAGTGGTGGGTTGAAGTAGTAGTAGGTGAGCGTTGGTCAGGTGGATGAACCTCGGACTGAGCTCAGATAAAGCTCGCCCATGTCCTTAGGTACCTCGAGTTGTGCAGCATCACCAAGTGGCCCCATAGGTTCCTCACCCACCTAAAGTCAATGCCATTGACTTCCTTGATGAATAAACTGCCACAGTTAAAGCAAGCCTTTATTAATCATATTCTAACAAGTATGATCGCCAAACTCCACAAAACCTACAGGAACTCTTGCGTTCCGAAATATCCTCATCAATAAGTAAGTAAAGCATAAATTCTTACTGGGCCTCTTGATCTTCATTACATCTCGCACAGATAAAATAATGAAGCCAGCTAAGGTAAACTTGAGATAGTACCTAATCCATGCAGCATCTTATACAATACATATATGTCTATAAACTGCATCTCATTCAGTCCACTAGCTCAGAGCACAACATTATGACTACTAAAAGCAGTTATAATCCACTCATGAGCCTATAAAGCAACAATGATATAATCTTAGTCATTCATAATCAATCCTAAGGAATCCCTAACAGTAGCAATTGAAATATATGGATCTGTAGCAACTGTGTCACCATGGAGACAATCCTTTGTTTTGATAAAAATATCCCCTTCATTAGGTACTCTTAAGAAAGCAAAAATAGAGGCACAAGTGATATGAATCGAAATACCTCTAACAGTCTAGCATATCTCGATAGTGTCAGCTTCATCCTTCTCCTAGATATTCACGAAGAACGAATGAACTAAAGCTGGATAAAAGGGTCTCGCCAAAGTGAGGACAAACTCCCATCTTGAAGTCTGAAAGGCGCCAGAGATGTTGAAATACTCCTTCAAGTCTGGATGGATCAGAAGTTCAACGATGAACTTGTTGCCGAAGTGTTCTTTGTAACAGTCAAAATTTGTCTAACTAATGAATCAGATAGGATCATACGCTAATCTCTTCCTTTATGGAACCATTTAACTAGAAAATGATCAAATAACATACACAAAAAGTTGGAAAATGTTAGGAAAAATCAAAAAATTTTCCAGCGAAGGTTACCGAAATTTTCGCTTTTGACCCGAATATTCTTTATTTTTTGAAAATAATAATATTGAATGAAAATGGTATCAAATGAAAGCTAATGAAATTCTAAACATAACGGCACCAAAACCCAATCAAATAGAGGTCTATAGCAAGAGAAAATTGAAAAAATGTATCATGACAGTGAACAGGGATCTGAAAAGTTCAAAGGATGTTAAGAGAAATATGTTGTTTTTCTAAGCCATTTGATGCTATAATCGTTTAGAGGACACAAAATGTGATAAATATACACTAAAACACATGATTTTACTGAGAAATAAGAAAAATATGAGGGTTGGAAGGTTTAAGGGCGAAAAAGGGGTGTTCAGAGAAGAGGGAGGAGGAAGACGATGATGAACAGTGAAACTGCATCGTATTTATCTCTGTTTCTCTTTTCAATAATGCTTTGTTCATCATACAATGGCACCGTTGTAAGATGAAGAGCCCACCATTGATGCTCTAAAAACAAGTCATTCAACGTGGTCTCTCATCCTTCATCGATGGTCTTTAAGACCGTTGTTGATGGTCTCTCTAATGCTAAAATGACCCAATTTTCCTCCAAATGCTCAGCTAAACCTCATAAAATCAAGTCCTATCAAAATGGATTGGTTTATTCATTAAATGGCATCAGAATTGTGATAAAAAAACACTACAAAATGAAAGAAAACTGAACCAAACTAATACCTATCTAACTTGGAGAATTCCTAGTTCAATGAGAATTAAACAGTGAAAGAGTCTAAAAAAACTCTTCAACTGAACTAATTACATACAATTTCACTCTTTTCCCATTAATTGCTCCAAATGGATAAACCTTGGTCACATCAGAAGGGCATATCCATCTTGACATTAACTTACCTAAAGATAACTTTCATCTTGAATTATACACCAAGACTTTATCACCAACCTTAAATTTTCTCTGAATGATATGTTTATCATGTTACCTTTTGACTCATTCCTTATACAATTTAGAGTTATCATAAGCTTTCAGACGAAACTCATCTAACTCATTCAATTACAACTGTCTTCCTTCTCCAGTCTTCTTTGGGTCAAAACACAGAAAATGAATGGTCCAATAAGCACATTTTTCAAATTCAACTGGTAAATTACAAGCCTTACCGTACACTAACTTGTAAGGAGACATTCCAATAGGCATCTTGTATGCAGTTCGATATATCCGTAGTGCATTGTTCAATTGTAAAAAAAAATCTACTAATTTTAAGCTCAAAACCGCAAGTATGAAGGTCGTATTTGTAGTAAAGAACAGATATTGATCCTACGAGGATTGTATCTAGACACTATATTAATTTATCTTACACTTTGTTCAAGAATTTAAACAAATACAATAAAAATAAATAAGTAAATTGAAAACAATATTGGAAGAAAAAGCAAGCAACACAACCAATCTCCAACACTGCAAATTAAAATTTGAAGAAAATCAAGTTTCAAGAATAGTACTTGTTGTTATCCCTATTTTTTTCCCTTTAGTTTAATTGATCAAATTTATATTTGGCCTAAGATTTCCTAATATTTTAACTAACCTATCTCAAGATACAACTAAATGTCACTAGTTAAATAACTTAGGATTAACTTTGAGATCTCTCGACATGCAAAGTCTTTTTTTAACATTCAACTAGATATGAAACTATCCTATAAGTAGTGTATCAATTTATTGAAATTTCTTCCTAATAAATTAATAACTTGTTTTAAATAAGCCTATTAAATGCCAACTCTCGTTATATATGTAACACGAATTATCTAACTTACTCTTTCGATTTGTTTTAGGGTTTAAGTTTAATAAACAACAAAAATATTTCTAAAATTAAATCAACAACTAAAGATTTACAAATAATTCAAATAACAAATCCTAAAAATTCTTCATCCACTCATAATAAAACAAAATTCAATCATGTTTATATTCTTTAAATTGTAAAACATAATAAAATAAAAAAATAAACCTGAAAAAAAAAATAGAACTTGAAAGAACTCTTTAAACATGAAGTTTCAATGTGGAAATGAAGCTTGTGGTTTGGTTTGGAGAGGAAGACTGGGATTTTCCTTGGTCTAGCGCTCTCCTCTCTCGATGTTTCTCCTCTACCGAATATGTTGGTAATTAATTTGTGCTATAGCCTCTGCTTCTTTTCTTCTCTGTGTCTCTTCTTTTTTTCGAATGTTCTCCGTGTTTGGCGGCTCTTGGTGTGTACTGATGTTGATTTAATTATTTTGTTCGTTCTCTCCTTGATACTTGTCCGAATCTCTCCAATCTCACTTCTGTCTATTTTTTCTTCTAAGGCTGTCTGTTCTCTTGTTTTTATTTCCAGCCGAAAGCTGTCTCTTGGTTGGGTCTGCAGCATGGTTCCTAGGTGTTGTGGAGTACCCCTCCTATTGGTGAGTCAAGCGTGCATTCCAACAGTCAGCAAGGTCCAGGTCTCCAGTGGGTGAAGTCCAGCAGCAGTCTCTTCATACGGGTTCAACTCTCCAGGCCCGAAGCCATACAGCAGCAGACTAACGGGTCTCTTCAGTCCAGCTCTAGGCACGTCCAAGACAAGCTCTAGGCGGGTTGCAGGTCCAACGTCCTAGTCCAACATCCTCTATGCACCAACAAGTCCAAAGGCATGAAGGTCCACGGGCCAGCAAGTCCAACGGCATGCAGATTCACACGCAGCAGACTTCAACAACAAGTAGTAGGCCGTGCTCCAGGCACATCATCTAGCAGCCACAGTCCAGCTGCCAAGTGTGGGCTTCAGTCTAGCAGTAGGTTAGGTGCAGCGGGATGGACCTTTCCCTTGCTCCAACAGCATAGCCTACACGCACCAGGTGGGTCTGCTCTCATGTAGGCTCCAGGCTTGGTCTTAGTCAAGGATCCTGCACTTCACTTGGTCATGTTTTGACTTAGTCTTGGGTCATTATACTTCATTCTTCACCCTTCTTCATTCATCCAAATTTTAATTTTTTTTATTTTAAATTTCAACTTTAATTTACCCAACACAATAAATAAATGCATCAAAAAGATTTAATTCTAACACAAAATTAACAATTAAATAATAAAACAAAAAAACATAAATAAAAACACTTAAATAATCAAAACTTACTCCAAATTAATACGAAACATAAACAAAAAAATAATTAAGATTATACTAAACAAAAATACACAAAATGAGTCCTAAACATAACAAATTGATCCTAAGATGCAAAGAAAAACATGCTAAACACTTAGAAAAATACATACTAAAGCACAATTATCAACTTCCCCACACTTAAACATTTGTTTGTCCTCAAGCAAAATCTAACACAACCAATAAATTCTATTAGTTCATTTTCATAAATATCAAAGCATGCAATTCCACAAACTTTAGCCAACTCAAGTTTCAAGCTAATACATATATCATGACTACTTTACATTAGTATGCATGAGCAAATTCAACTTTTGAAACCGTTGCTCAAGGATAAGTGTAAATTTAAAATAAATCTTCCTCACCGTTTCACTCATTTCTCTTAAGTGTATTTGGGTTAGTGTTTCACTCAAACTTCCTATAAGAAACCACACTATAACAATCTTGCTAATACACCAATTCTTCTCTATAGTGATTACATGCTAAAATAGATCATAAGGACTTTGTTTCGGGTTATAATGGGGTTCAGGTTAAGGTGGGTCAAATAGGGTTAAAGGGCTCATCACAAGCATTTACAAAATATCAAGTGCATAAAGAGATGACATAGATAAACTTCTAAGATATACAAATAAATAACATTACTACTCTACACTTATTGATGCTACTAAATGCTTTTCTTTTTTCTTTTTTTTCTTTTTCACTATTTTTCTTCTTTTTTTCTTTTGGAACAATAATAACGAAACAATAAACAAAACAGTATCTAAATGTAATGTGCTCAAAAAGTAGCAGTATCACTAAACTCATCTCAGAAAAAAATGTAGCTAACAATCCCAACTAATGCATCACTTAATACTCTACTAAGCATGTGAATAGGTAAGATAATGTGGTTTTGGGTTTTGAAATGTGATGTTCAAGAAACAAAAGGTTTAAGGCTCAACGAGGCTAGCAAGAGATAATAAAAGACATATCATTTAAGCCAAAGGTTAACACAAAAAGGGACCTTAATCGTCTCTATTAAGCATGTGAGGACTTGCTCCTCCACATGCCATGTACATAATACCCCAGGTTACACCCTGAGCGTATACATATCATAGCGGGATATCAGGTCTTGGGTACAACCTTTCCTTTCGCGTCCACCGTTGCTCGAACCCATAACCTACCCACTTGCAGCTATGGGGAGCGCA
>JAOXYD010042847.1:0-13651 GCA_028565735.1 Pinacopodium congolense | reverse complement strand
TTGAAATTTTTTAAAACTTGATCACCTAACTGAAAAAATGTTAAAAACTTGATCACTTGATTGACTATTATCCCATTTTATTATAATGTTGAGTTTTCAAAAAAATTATTAGATCCTTACCTTAAGAATGAGATACAAAGGTGACTGCAATTGAAGAGGCAAAAATTCTCAATGTATTACCTTTGAAAGAGTTAACTAGCTCTCTCCTCACTCACAAGATGTGGCTAAAAGAGACCAAGGAGGAGGAAGTAGCAATAAAAAGGAAGAACTTGGAACTTAAGGCCATAAATGAAGATCAAAGTAATGAGGAGACTTCTACAGATAAAAGTGAATATAATATAGCTCTCCTTAAAAAGAAATTCAAGTAGTTTTTAAAGAAGAAGGCCTACTCCAAGAGAAAAGAGAAAGGAAAAATTGAACTTAAAAGAAAAACATTTTGTAATATTGTTTGTTTTGAATGTAGGAAATTGAGCCATAAAATAACTCAACTTTTATTTCTTAAGGAGAGTGAGAAGGATGGCAAGAAGAAGAGGAAGGAGAAGGAGGAGAGGGACAAGAAGAAAGCGTTGAAGGCTATGATGTGGCAAAGTTTAATTAATTTAAAAAAATAAATTGAAAAGGAAGTTTCCAAATTTTGGCTTATGACATTGAAGGACGAGATAACTTTTCATATTCTTCAGATGATGATAATGACGATTTTGATGAGAAATTGAGTTATAATGAATTATTGCATTGTTTAGCAGGAGCGACCTTGAAATGGAAGAAATTATTTTCCAAATATATGGAATGCTTGTAATTGGTGGATAAAGTTAGGATAGAGAATAAGAGGTTAAAGAATGAATTCTTGATTTATAATATAAGAATGTGGTTATTGATAATGATGATAAAAAGAAATTGATGTATGAAAATGAGTTTTTAAAGAATGAGGTAAATTACCTTTAAAAAATTCACAAAGCGTAAAGAGAAGTTAGATAGCATACTTGGGTCCCAAAAAGCTTCAAATAATAGGTGTGCCTTAGGATTCACTCAAAGGAGTTGAACTTCTAATGCCAAGACAACTTTTATGAATGGAAAGAACCTTGATGAAGAGCATATTCCTAAGCAATTTTTTGAAAATGGTGTATCAACATCGAGATCACATCCTAAGAAGAATCGTCATACTTTTATATATGCATCTAGGCCTACGTCTAGCAAGAATGTGCATATGCCTAAAAATAGGTTTGATTTTGTAGAAATTCATAACATCAAAACAAATCATATAGGCCACATATTAAGAAATTTAGACTAACACCCTTACATGCATATACATTCATCAAGAAATATGTCTCATGCATACTAGGCCATGGAACTTAGTCTATCAATATTCTAGGATTAAAATTTATTAAGGAAGGACATTTAGTATTAATAGACCTAGAAATACATTTAGGACTAACATAAGATTTGATTTTCATTTTTATGATGTTCTAGTTATTTGCCATTATTATGGATATTTTGGTCTTGTTGAAAAGTTTTGCTTTAATAAATAATCACAGTTTCAAAGTTAACCAAAATACATAGGTAGTAGAAAGGTGTCTAATCTCTAAGAACCCAAATTAATGTGGGTACCTAAAGTGAAATAAAATTCTAGACATATAATGGGGGGGATGCCATTATATCACATTGGTAAAGTTGGTAAGAATAATGCTATAATTGATAAAGTTAGATGGCTTGAAGCATAATTTGTTAAATGTTACCCAACTTTGTGATAAATATTTCAAGGTTTCTTTGAAGGAATATCTTGTATTGTTTCGATGTACTAGATAATAATGTTGTGTTTATTGGTAAGAAAGAAGAAAATATTTATACCTTTAATTTAAATGATCTCTTTAATCATGATGTTAAGTATTTTGTGTTTATGAGTGAAGATACTTAGATGTGATGTAAAAGGTTATGACATATAAACATGAAACACATTTCTAATCTAAGCAACAAGGAACTTGAGAATGGACTACCAAAGGTGAAGTTTGAGAAGGACAAAGTGTGTGATGCTTATCAAATGGAAAAGCAAACAAAGAACTCCTTCAAAAAAGAAGAAAATGGTAACAATATCTATAGCTTTGAAAATTTTTCATATGGACTTGTTTGGTCCATTTAAAATTGCTAATTTAGGTGCAAAATTGTAGGTTTACTTGGGATAAGTTCTAGTTAGTAAGGATAAGTGTTTTAAGTCTTTTACAAAGTTTACTACAAGAATTCAACTTAAGAAAGTTTTTATGATATTAGAAGTAATCATAGTAGGGAATTAGAGAATGAGTTGTTTAAGTATTATTGTGAGGAGTTTAAGTCATATTTTGAGGAAAATATAACTTTTCATAACTTTTTTACACTTAGAACTCCTAAAAAAATTGTGTTATTGATAGAAAAAATGAAACCTCATAAGAGATGGCTAGGACAATGTTGAAAAAGTATAGCTTTCCTAGGTGTTTTTAGGTAGAAACTATAACTTGTGCTTGTATACGGGTCGTACTTGTAGTAAAGAATGGATATCGATCCCACGAGAATTATATCTAAACACCCTATCAATTTAGCTTATACTTTGTTTAAGAAATCAATTAAAACAAAATAAATAAGTAAATAAGTAAAACACAAACAAATTGAAAGCAAAAGCGAGCAACACAATAAATCGCCAACACTGTAAACTAAAATTCGAAGAAAGTCAAGATTCAAAAATAGGACTTGCTGTTATCCCTATTTGTTTCCCTTTGGTTTAATTTATCTAATTTATATTTGGTTCAAGATTTCCTAATATTTTAACTACCCTATCTCAAGGTGTAACTAAATGTCACTAGTTAAATAATCTTGGATTAAATTTGGGATTTTTCGATATGCAAAGCCTTTCCTAAATATTTAACTAGATATGAATCTATCTTATAGGGAGTATATCAATTTGTCGAAATCTCTTCCTAATAAATTAATTACTTGTTGTCTATAGGTCTATTAAATGTCAACTCTCGTTGTACATCTAACATGGATTACCTAACTCCCTCTCTCGATTTGTTGTAAGGTTTAAACTCAATAAATAATACAAATATTTATAAAATTAAATCAACAACCAAAAATTTCCAAATAATTCAAACAATAAATTCTAAAAATATTTTAGCCACTTATAATAAAAACAAGTTCAATCATATCCATATTTTTTAAAATTTAAAATAAAATAAAATAAAATAAAAATAAAAATAAAATAAATCTGATTAAATAGTGTTCCAAAGAACTCTTTGAAGTTTGAAACTTCATTCTTGTATTTTGGGTTTGAGAGGAAGACTCTGATTTTCCTTTTGTGCAGCTCTGTCTCCCGTGGCTTTTCTCCTTCACCCGAATTCGTCCAGGTGTGGCTGCTGGCGACTGCTCCGAATTAATTATTTTGTTCCTTCTGCTCTCTTTTTGTGCCCAATCTGTCTTTTTTATTATTTGTCTGAATCTCCTATTTGTGTCTAGTTAGGTCTGTCTCCCCTTTTTCTTGTGTGCCGAATGGGTCTTAGTTTTGTAAAGCTGAGGTGGACTTAGTTGTAGCAGCCATTCTAGGCGCGAGTCCAGCGAAGCAGGTCTCGTCTAGATGTGTGCGGGTCCAAGCAGGCGGGCTCTCCAGGCGGTAGTCTAGGCTCCCTCCAGCGGGTTGATTAGTGCAGCCCATACCCATGCGGAAGTCCATGCAGTTGAGGGCTCCATGCACATCTTGGTTGGGTCCATGCGGGTGGCAGCTTGCAACCTGGTCCATGCGAAAACTCCTTTCCAGCTTCAGTCCACACGCGGAAGGGTCCAAGCTCCAGTCCACATACGCAGGTGAGCGGGTGAGCTCCAGCAGCACGCAGGCTTGGTTCTGGTTGGTGGGCTTGGTAGGTGCACGTGCTCTCCAGGTGGGTCCATGCAGTGGGCTTGGCCTTAATGGACTTGGAGCTGGTCTCGGCTTGGTGTATGCTTTGTCTTTTAGCTCTTCCATCTTTATTCTTCTTTCATGCTTCTTTTTCTTTTCTTTTTTTTCTTCACTTCCTTCCAACTTCAATTTTCAAATTTACTTTACCCTACACAATAAATATACCAATAAGATTTAATTCTAACTCAAAATTAATAATTAAATAATAAAATATAAATATAAATAAAAACACTTAAATGATCAAAACTTACTCCAAACTAATACTAAACATAAAAAAATAATAATGACGATTACACTAAACAAAAATACACAAAATAAGTCTTAAAACATAACAATACCAACTTATTATGCAAGAAATACATGCAAAATACTTAGAAAAATACATACTAAAGCACAATAATCAATGGATTTGAAGCAAAAATCAATGAAAGGATTTTAATAGGTAATTCCTATATTAGTAGAGTATATAAAGTGTTTAATAAGATAATTATGATGATTGAAGGAATTATGCATGTTACTTTTGATTAATTAAACCCCTTTGATATGAGGAAGAGTATAAAACATGTTGATATAGACTTTTCAAAGAATTTGGAAAAACTAGGCTTAGATGAACAAAAAGAGGATAGCCTAGACACCTAACCTACTCCTAGTAAAAATATTGTTGAACTAAGTAAAGGTGATAAAAGGGATGAGGCATTACTTAGAGATGAGAGATATAAGAAAAGCCACCCTTTTAACCAAAATTTAAGTGATGTTCAAAAAGGTATAGTTACTAAATTCTTGTTTAAAGATTTATCACATATTGCATTCATCTCCCTATAGAGACTAAAACCATAAATGAAGCTTGTAATGATGAAAGTTAGGTTTTATCCATAAATGAGGAGTTGAATAAATATGAGAGGAACATGGTTTAGACATTAGTAACTAAGCCTAATGGTTATAAAATCACTAGTACTAAATGGATGTTTAGAAATAAGATCTATTAGTTAGGAAATATTATTTGAAATGAGGCTAAATTAGTAGGAAAGGTTATAATTAAGAAGAAGGAATTAATTATAAGTAGACTGATAGCTAGTCACAAACAACCAATTAATAAACCTAACGGAACCTTACTATGTATTAGGGTGAGTTAGGGAGAGTTTAAAGCTATTTATATTATTGTGCTGAAGAAAAATAAGAATAAATAAAAACCCTTTAATTTTTCAAAATTAAAAAAATATAAAAGCAACATATTAAATCAAAACAAATAAGTAAGAACGCAGAATAAAAACAAACACATAACAATAGTGGAAAGCTGGGCAAAATATTTATCTAGGATTTAGGACTTATAATTGATCATTGAAAATATATAGATTATGCTTTATCTAAGCTGCTAGCCTATGAATCTAAATAAGTTCTTGAATTCTAAGTACCTTTGATTTTAACCAAATCATATACGATAGAAAAATTTCCCCTAATCACATGATAACTTAGAACAAGTTCTCTAAATTTAATCGCGTGATAGCATTAAACACTAGGAAATGATTATCCTAAGCCATAATCACGCAAGCTCTGATGATATAACTTAGAGAATTGGAATCCTAGGGTAAGTTGATTAAGTTTACTTATAAAATCACTTAACTTATTGATACTTATAGTATATGCCAATGAAGATTACGTGTCAAAAGCCTATACCTAGCAGTTGAAATAAAAATCCCAAATAGATTGGCCAAACCTATAGAACAATTCCTAATTCATATTATTTAACCTGAATTCCAATTCAATCTTAACCTAAAACATAATGCCTAATGCAAATTAAGTCATTTCTAACAATTATAAAGTCATTATCACATCAATATCTTCTTACTCAAAGGAAATATAACCTAAAAAAATGAAATTAACAATAAAAAAACTAAAATTAACAAGACAATAAAAAAAGATGCTGAAAATGTAAAGGAATTAAGGAGACGAATGTTGGAAAAAGAAAGCAACACAATCTATTAAACTAAAATCTTAAGTTCTTACATTATCCATCATAATCCCAATTGAAAAACATAATAAAATTGAAATAACAATAGAAAATTAGCTAAGAAGAATTAAAAATAAGATAAAACTAAAACTTCAACTATCTAGAACATAAACTAAAAGCTTAACAATAACTAAAAATAAAAAGAAATGGATGGAGGCTAAAGAATGGGGTCTTCTGCCCTTTAGGGGCCCTTTTATAATCTTTCTAAATAGGTCAAATCGAAGGATAGTGAAAAGACTGCCAAATTGAAGGATAGTGAAAAGATTGACTTACCCTTATTATTTTCACTAATAGAGAGTAATACGGCGGGTCAGCAAAATATATGGTAGTCTACTAGCCCACTGTATATCTCTCAATCTTTGAGCATTTATGGCAGTTTGATGGACCACCGTATATCTCCTTAGACCACCGTATATCTCCTAGAATTACAGAATTGGTTCCATTTTTGCTCTAATTCTCTCCAAAACTTGTTGCTTTCCTCCAGAATATGTGTCATCACCTCCAGTTTATCATTTAACATAATACAACACAATTTAAGTACTTTTTCATCAAAATTAGGGATGAATCCACATGAAATTATATATTAAAACATAACAAAATACATCCTTATTAGAGACTTCTACACCTATAGCTAGATTGGAGACTACTAGGTTACTACTGGCTTTTGCATGCTATATAAGTTTTAAGCTTTTTCAATGGATGTCAAGAGTGAATTTCATAATAGCTTTATTCAAGAGGAAGTTTATGTAGAATAACCTCCCCGCTTTTTAGAACCATGACGCACCAAACCATGTTTACAAGCTTTTAGAAGCCTTATATGGTTTAAAATAAACTCTTAGGGCTTAGTATGAGAGGTTAAGCACATTATTGCTACAAATTAGTTTTTCAAAGTGTGAGGTAGATACAACCTCTTTATTAAGAAAGAAAAGAATGATATTTTGATTGATCAAATATATGTAAATGAAACTAGTTTTTAGAGTTAAAAAAGAGATGTTATATAAGGAATTTTCTAAGTAAATGTGTTTAAGATAAGTATGATGGTAGAGTTTAAGAATGTGTTTTATTATGGTAGAGTTTCAGATAAGTATGATGGTAGAGTTTAAGATAAGTATGATGGTAGAGTTTTCATTAGTCAAGCTAAGTACACAGATAAGAACGTGTTTTATTATGTTTTGGTATGTGATCTTATATGGTTTCATCCCTATTTTTAAGATAAAAATGCTCAATTTATGTTCAATTTGTGTTAGATGACAAATTGGATGTGTTGACACATATTCTAGACTAAAAGGATAATTTTAGAGAAGAATTGGAGCAAATAGAGTAAAGAAGCTGTTGATAGAAACCTAAATGATGATATCTGCAGAAGTTTAATGGAACTATTTAGGTCTCATCAAACCTCAGTTTAACTCAATTATCTAGCTTCTTCAATGGTGGTTGATTCAAGAGTCGCTTTACTCTATCTACTTGCCATTTAGCATTTTGCAAATAAAAAAATGATGGCAAAGTAAACTTTTACACACCAAAACATTATCTAACCTTATGGTAACTTATTTAAGGATAGATTGAAGGGAATTTTCATTAAAGACACACCTAAAAAAAGCAGTTTACATCATTCTTCCTATTTTCATCTAGTTCTTGAATTTTTTGGCTTGGCTTTACTTTGTAATTGAAGATAACTTTTCCTTTTCCATTCTAGATCATTTAGAATTGATTTTTATTTAGAGTTCTTGAAATCTAACTTTTTGTTTACAGACTTGGATTCTCGAGGGCCATCATCAGTGATAATAGAACACACTTTTGCAATTGAATCATTGAAACTCTTCTTAGGAAGTATCAAGTGGTGCATCATATTTTCATGGCTTACCACCCTTAGACTAGTGGGACAAGCCCAGGTATCCATAGAGAGATAAAGTCTATTTCACAAAAGATGGTGAATCCTAATAGAAAGGTTGGAGTTTACGCCTTAATAATGCTTTGTGGTCCTATTAGACTGCATACAAGACTCCATTCGAGATCTCTCATATCAACTAGTATTTGGAAAGCCATGCCACTTACTTGTGAAGCTAGAGTACAAGGTTGATTGGGTGATTAAGCAATGCAACATGGAGTTAGAAGTTATAGGAGCATATAAGAAGTTGCAATTGTAAGAGATAAAGGAGTTTTACTATAAGGTATTTGAAAATGCCTAGATTTATAAGGAGAAAATCAACACATTCTATGATTGGCACATCTTTAAGAAGACATTTACATTGGGCCAGAAAGTTCTCTTATACCATTCCTAACTCAAGCTTTTTCCAAGTAAGTTGCATTTGAGAAGGATAAGTCCATTTATCATTACCTAGGTGTACGCCCATAGAGCCATCAAGATTAAGAGTGAACAGACGGGTAGAAAATTCAAGGTCAATAGCCATCACCTCAAGCCCTACTTTGATGGGTATTGAGTTCACAATTTAGAGGTGATGGAGATTGAAACTCCAATCTATGTAGACTAATGTTTAATTTAGGGAGCTAATGACCTTAAACAAGTGCTTATTAAGAGACATTACAAATGTATCCTTTTTTTAATGATTTTCTCTTATTTAGATATATTTGGTTTGTTCGTTTTGAGTGCTTTACTTCTTTCTTCTTGTTTTGCTTATGTGTGGAAGATAAGCTGTAATTTTTTTCATGAAAGAATGGCATGGCCTCCACATTTTAGGGGAGTATTCTTGTTCCTGTGCCTTATGTTTATATTTCTTTTGGACATTGGGGGTAATGTCCCTTTCAAGTATGGGGGTGGGGAACAAGTTTAAGTTTCATGCGTTTGAGTTATTGTTAGTTTAAAGGTGATGATTTAAATGTTTTTATACGATAATGAACTTGAAATTTAGTTGAATGTTAATTATGGTACTTAAAAGAAATTGATATTTTTAATTAGGTGAACTTTGATAAACTCTTGGAATAGTCATTAAATTCAAAATTTTTCATTTTTGTTTTTCTTTTGAGTGTTTGTATGTGTTTCTAGTTGCCTATATTTATGATGTTTAAATGTTTAAGAATGTTTTGTATGATTTATCATATGATTTTAGAAATAGGATATTTGAAATAATGTGTTGAAAAAATTGCATAAAAAGTATTTATGTTGTTGAATAATATAAGTAAATTTCACTCTATTGGTTTCAAAACCAATGTGCTAGTAGCCATTTGAGAGGTGATTTAACCCATTTGAGGGGTGATTTAGCCTATTAACCGAAGGTGTTCACAAAAAAATGTTTACCTTCGCATAAAGAAACTAGATGTCATCTCAAACAAGCTAAAAAGGAACATCTTAGTTAGAAACTAGGGTCATTTATTTATCCTCACGTAACAAGACTAGATGAACTCCCAAGTAGTACTCTAAGTCTAAGTTGTGTTGTGTTTTTAGTTATTTTGAACATCTTTAACTAGAATTATATAATGACTATGTAAAATGACTCAAATACTTGGTATTATGAATATTGGGTTAATTTCTTACTAACTGTGTGCCTTGCATGTGAAAAGAATTGTTTTTAGATCATGATAGAGTTGAGAATTGTGAAAGAGATTAAAAACATTGATTAAATTTTGTTGTGTCTAATTAGTTTTCGAATTTTGATCAAGATTGTTTTAAGTAAAGTGTTTAAGTCATTACTTGAGGACAAACAATCATTCAAGTGTGGGGGAATTTGATAGGGATATGTTATTATGTTTTGGTCTCTGATTTCATACAATTTCATCCCTATTTTTAAGATAAAAGTGCTCAATTTATATTCAATTTTTATTGGATGATAAATTGGATGTGTTGACACATGTTTTAGACTAAAAGGCTAAGTTTAGGGAAGAATTAGAGTAAAATGGAATAAGGTAGCTATTGACTGAGACATAAATGACAATCTATGCAAAAGTACAATGGCACTATTTAAGTCTCATCAAATTGCCATTTAGCTTAATTTTTTAGCTTCTTTAATGGTTGTTGATTTAAGGGCTATTTTACTTTATCTAACCAACGTTTAGCATCCTGTAAATGAAAAAATAAGGGCAAAGTCAACTTTTACTCACCAAAACATTATCTAACCTAATTGAGACCTATTTAAGGATGGATTGAAGAGATTTTCGTCAAACACACACCCAAAAATAGCAACTTACATTATTCTTCCTATTTTCATCTACTTCTCAGAGTTTTTGGCTTGTTTTTCTTTGTAATTGAAGATAATCTTCCTTTTCATACTCTAGATCATTTAGGATTGGTTTTTATTCAGTTTTAGATTGCAGTAACTTTGATCTTTGTTTATTTACATTGGGTTTTATGCTTTGGTTTGGATTACATTGAATCTTAATGTAAAGCTTTAGGTTTTCATTTAATATATTACTCCATCTTTATTTCCAGTACTTTCATCATTTTTCCATTATATTTATGTTTAATGTATATTCTATTTTAGTTAAGTTTAATATGTGCGGCTAAATTCCTTTAGTTAAGAAGATATTAAAGGGATGAAGGGATTTCAATTGTGGGAATTTAAAGTTTTGATTAATATTGTGTTTCTAGGTTTATATTGAATTGAAAGCTTGAATTAAGGTCAAGAATTTGGGATTATTTGTAGGTTTAATCAACCTATTAATAATTTCTAATTTTAATGTAAGGTGTTAGCTTTTGATATGTAATCGTTATTTTAGCTTTTAATATGTAATCATTATTATAAAATTCTATAAGTAGTGATAAATTAGTTGATTTTGTGAGTAAAGCTTAATCAATTAATATAAGATTGTAATTCTATAAGTTACATAATCCCAGCTTGTACAATTATGGCTTAAGTTAGTCATTCCCCAATGCTTAATGTTATTACGCCATTAAATCTGGAGAGCCTATTCTAGGTCATCGCATAGTTAGGAGTATTTTTGGAGCTTGTAAGAGTTACCTAGTCTAGAAGCAACTTAGAATGCGAGAGCTTGTTTGCGTTTATAAGCTAATGTCTTAGGCTAGAACACAACTTATTTGATTTCAATAATTACTTGTCTTTTCCGAAATCTCAATAATATCTTATATATGCTTTGTTAGTATTATTACTTGCTTCTTCATATTTTGCTCTATTCTGCTTTCATTTCTTTAGTTATATTTCTAATCGTTCTAATTTCATCACATCATAAGTTTTTATTTTTTGTTTTCTTTAAAAATTAGAGATAAAAATTACATCAAAGCTCTTTGTGGATATCTATCATTTTAATTTTATCATATCAAGGGCTTTTGATTTTTTGTTTTTGTTTTTATAATATTAGAGATAACAATTGCATCGTAATTCTCTGTAGATCGATCCTAACTTACCCTGCTATACAGTTAGAAGGTTTAATTAGGTTTATTATTTGGTAGTTTGCATCAAAAAATTAAAAAAAAGATCAGTAGAGAGGAAACACGTATTAGAGAGAGAAAATTATATTGTTCTTACTTTAGGGTTGTTTTCTCTTGTTATTCACCATTTTTAGCTTCTTTTGTAGATCTGAGGTTATATTTAGGTCTTATTGAAGCTCATACACGTGATTCAAGCTTGTAAACATGTTTAGAGCCTATTATTGGTGCATTCTAACTGGATTTATATATCAATCGCATTTTTTATTCTCATTTGTTCAAAAACATGTTTAATACTTGGAGAATGATTTATTTCTTGCTTCAAATGAGTGGCTGAATCTATTTTTCGTTGGAAAATGTCTTTGAAATCATCTGAACATGTGCTAAATATGATTACATGCATGATTAGGAGTTGTTCTTTTCTTATGGATGAGATTAATGCTTGTTTTACACTGAACATGTAAGATAAAGCTAAAAAATAAGTTAGGATCCGAGAAATCTTCTCAATTTATTAGAAAAATCTTTAAGCAACCTGATTTAAGTCATTAAATAACTAACTTTGATTTATCTTGAGGGTCATAATCTGAAATTTGGATTTCTTTTTGGATAAAACTTCTTAATTTTAAATTCTAATGCTTAAGGTTGTGACATAACCAAATTCCAACTTAAGTATTTAGAGATTAAGTTTTGTCTTAACCATAACATTGCTTAGATTAAGTGAAGTGATCCTAGAACAAGTCCCCTAATCCATTTTTAATCCATCTTAATCATTGAAGAGTATTTTCTAACCTATTTTATTCAATTAGATAAGTCCTTTTATTAACTAAGTTATTCTACATAACTTGATACTTTTAAGTTTAATTAGTCGTCTTGGTTCTTGATTTCAATTGCACTTTAATCTCTAGATAATTGCAATATAAATTGGGCCTAGTATATGTAATTTAGCTTAGATCCCTATGGGAATGATACTTATATCTTAAATATTTCCATATATTACTTGTGACTGGTACACGTGCTATCAATGTTAGTTTAAATTCAATTTGAGAAAAACAGTGCTTTAAGAACATAAATTATGAATTATTTTAGTTAATTTCCTTCATAGAAAACCAATTAACAAGTTTTGACACCATTGCTGAGGAATGACGCTATTCATAATTGGAATATTAGGACCATTTGGTAAAGAGTACTTTAGAGTTATTTATATTATTTAAAGTGTTTAAATGTGTTTTCCTTGCTTTGATTGATTGCATGTGTTTTATTTTGTGGGTTTTTGTTAATTACTTAGTTTGTTTTATTTCCTTTTATGCTTTAGTTTGTATGCTTACTCGAGGACAAAAACCTAAAAAGTTAGAATTTGATCTGGAACTTAAGAGATCACTTAGGAAGCAAAAGAAAAAAACTCAAACGAGCACGTCTGAATTTATAAGAATAGAGACTTCTAGTGAACAATCATTTGAATTAGAAATGGACCCACCAAAAAATATTGAAAACAGACCTCAAGAGGGTTTTAAACCCTTGATTATGATGGATTTAGCAATAGGAAATACAAGGAAACTTATTCCTAGCATTGTGTGGTATAGGATCAATGCCAATGATTTTGAAATCCCTCATAGTATAATCTCAATGATTAGAGCTTCTCAGTTCGATAGAATAGCTCTTGAAGATCCAAATGAACATTTACAAAATTTTCTAGATGTATGTGATCTTTTCAACAGTAATGGAGTTCTTGACCAAGCTGTTATAATTAAAATTTTCCCTTTTTCTCTTAGAGACAAGGCTAGAGCATAGTTTAATACTCATCCGCCTGTTTCCATTATAACATTGGATGAGTTAATGAAATTGTTTTTACCTAAGTTTTTCCTACCTATAAAAGTTGCAAATTTGAAAATCATAATTAGTTCATTTGTACAATATGAAAATGAGAGCTTATATCAGGCATGGGAAAGATATAGGAAAATGCTAGCTAAGTGTCTTAGCCATGGTTTTAATACTTGGTAGCAAGTGAAAATATTTTGTATAGGCTTCACACCCTCTACTCGTTGCATTTAGATGCTGCAACTAGCGGAAGTATTATGTATAAGACTTCAGAAGAAGCATATAACCTTATTGAAGAGATGGCAACTAATAGTTTTCAATATGACTTTGAACACCATCCAAGAAAACCATATAGGATGCCTGCTATCAACGATACAATTGCTTTAGCAAACCAACTGGATGTTTTGAATAAGAAATTGAACAGTTTGGTAAGTGATGTTAGAAGTAGTGCCTGTTTGGATAGGCTTATTACAGTAGAGCTTTTGTTAGTAGAGCTTTTTTCTATAGAGCTTTTCTGAGAAGAGCTTCTTTAAGAAGACAGTTGACTGTTTGGCTGTCATTTAAAAAAGAGCTTTTT
>JAOXYD010042817.1:0-13652 GCA_028565735.1 Pinacopodium congolense | reverse complement strand
TAAAGAATTCCAAATCTCACACATATTTAGAAAATTCAAAGTTATGATCATGTGCCAACGGTTATATTAAAATAAAATTAAATTTTTTTTAATAATTATAAATATATTTTTATATAAACATAATTTCTTTAATACCAATTATAATCTCTCTCTCTCTCTCAAGCAACATATTCCATTTACAATTTACATTTGTTTTAATTAATTAATAATAATAATAATAATTATTATTATTATTATTATTATTCTTATTATTACTACATCTATTGTTTTTTATTATTATTGTCAACTTCATTATTACAAAAATGTCTTCCTCAAGAACAACGAGTAAGGGAAAACAAATAGAGGAACTTATTGATGTGAAAGTTAGTGTCGATGAAGAACATGACGATGTACAAGAAAGTCAACAATCTAATCTTACACCAAAAGAACGAAAACTTTCGATTAAATCAGATATATTCGAGAAGCATTACAAAAAGGTTGCAACCAGAAAAGAAAAAATATTCAATGCAATCTACAACTATAGTGGATATGGATTCAAATGAAAAAGTGGAGGAGGATATGAAACTCTCCGTAACCATTTGAACACCAAACATCTCATGAAAACATATATCTCAAACACTCAAACACAAATCACCGGGTATGCATCTCCTAATCCTACTTTTTTGTTTCAATATAGTGATAATAAAAATCGTGAAAATTAGCAAAATTAGTTTTAATTAAACACCTTTCATTTAGTTTTAGTGAAAAATTAAATTTTGTAACTTATTATCAAAATGCATTAAATCTTTCTGCAAAAAGAATTCCACGAACTACTTTAACGCGAACAATTAAAAAACTTTATAAAAATGGCAAAGTTGCATTAAATTTTTTTTTATAATTTTAAAGGCCATGTTTCTTTATATTGTGATATTTGGAGTGATCATTAGCAAACACATTCATATTTAGATGTAACATATTATTAAGTTGATGATGAATGGAATTTACAAAAAAAAAAAATTGCATATAGAGTTTTTGATGAAACGCATAATGCTGAAAATTTATAAAGAGTGATGAATATGATCCTAGAAGAGTATAGTTTAGTCCATAAAATTTTTTCAATTTCTGTTGAAAATTTGTGTCGTCTTTTATTTGGTGGAAAAAATTTTCATATTAGATATGCATGCCATATAATTAATTTATGTGTTCAAGATGATATAAAATGTTTGGACATTTATTTATCTCTTATTAAATTTGCAATTTCTTTTTTATGGATATGACCAAATTTAAGAAAAGAATGGGGGAAGATTTTGTAAAAATAATAATATAAGACCAAAGCGTTTTCTGCAATATGTTCCAAATCGTTGGAATTCAACTTATGATTTATTAAATGAATGTTTACATTACAAAGATATTCTATGTACATTTTTTTCAAGTTGTACAACAAATGTAATTTTATTACCACAATAATAGTATATATGTGAAAAAATTGCAAAACTTTTAATAATGTTACTAATATTTTGTCAGGTGTATATTATCCTACTACACATTTATTAGTAATGGAATGTGTAAATATTTCTTGTATACTACATGAATATTTTAATGATTTAGATTTGCATGATTGTGTTATGGAAATGTCTAAAAAATTATTAAAATATTTGTAACAAATACCACGAATTAATTTAATTGCATCTGTTTTTAATTCAAACATTAAAATTGACGGTTTAAAAATTTTATTATATTTCTATTATGAAAATATGAATTCATATTTTGAAATATCTTAGATGTTTCTCAACTTATTTCATCTATTATTTATGAAGTTAGGAAAAATATTCAAGATTTAATTATTAAATATAGTAATAATATTAGTGTCACTTCGTTAACTTTTCAAACTCCTACACTAATAATAATTGATATTAGTAAATATTCTAGACCTGATTTATTAATTTTACACACAAAAAAAAGGCCTAGAGGTGTTATGACAAATTCTAACATGGAATTTGACATGTATTTAACAACTTCTTTTGAGTTGAGTGAATTTATAGCTTCTACATTTCAATAATCAAATGGTGGAAGGATCATTATGAGCAGTTTTCAATTATGTCGACCATTGAAAAAGATATATTTGCTTTTTCAGTTTCAACGGTTGTCATTGAGCAAGCTTTTAGTGCAAGTGGAGATATTTTAGACGCTTATAGATATTCAATGGCTCCAGAATCTTTAGAGGCGCAGGCTTGTCTTGATGATTGAACAAAAGCAGAACGATAACAACAAGAGTTGACGAAACCAGATGCTTCCCAATTATATGATTTTGACACAGATACAACCGGAAGTACATAAGGATCCGACGACGTTGTAGGAGAGTAACTCTCTCAAAAAAGGTAAGAGAACTATGAAGGCTTTGATTCCTCTCGACTCGAGCGTTGAGGATATGTAGGTAACTTAATTTTTAAAATTAAGTTCAAACCATTATTATTTAATTTTTCCTTATAATTTATATATGATTGTCATATATTTTAACTCATTTAACTTTATATTTTTATATCAAATTATTATATTTGACATTTTTTAAAATTTCAAATTTAAAATTTTTTAATTTGGAAATAAAATTATGAATAATGAAACAACGATTATGGTTAAACCTGCAGTTAAACCGTAACCGACTATTTTCAAACCGTAGTCTAAATCGTAAACTGGAGGTTAGGTTAAGGATTATAGATTTTTATAAATCATAACCGATGGTTTTGTAACCGTAAACGACAGTTTATTAACCGTGGTCAGGTCTACTTGCATCTCGAATGCAACACCTTTTTCATTATTACCATTGAGATATATACGATAGGCCCACCCTTCAATATCTCCAAATGTTCGTGCCTAAATTTTTCTTAGCTAGACCTAATTCTTTCATCGTAAAATCACTGTTCAAAAAAGTCTTCAAATTATTAATTTAAACCTTATTCTTTATTGTAATTAAAATTTCATCAATATCTTTATTTCAGGTTATTGTACCAAACCGAGGGTTTACTCAATGCTTATTCGAAGGATAATGATTGCAAGTTCCCACATTATTAAAAAAAATGTCATCCACACATAATAACAAATAGATAAATGAGCCATCTGAGAATTTTCTAGAATAAACACATTTATCAAACAAATTACGAACAAACTTATAACAAATGTATCAAACTTTTTGTACCATGCCTTGAAGACTATTTTAACCCACATAAGGTTTTTTTTTTTCAACAAATACACATAGTCTTCATTTTTAGAATCAAGAAACCCCTCTTTTCGTGACATATAAATCTGTTATTCAAGATTCTTGTGCATGAAAACAGTTTTCACATCAAGTTACTCTAACTTAAGATCCAATGAACTTATTGTGACTAGGAAAACTCTAATGGTCTTATGCTTCTCAACTGTTGAGAACACTTCACAATAATTAATTCTCTCATTTTGTGAAAAACTCGTCATAAGCCTTGCCTTGAATCTAGCTAGTTCAATCCCAAGAATACCTTCTTACTTTTTATATACTCAATTGCATTCTACTAGCTTCACACCCCTTGATAATAATACTAGATCTCTTGTTTTGTTTTATAAAAGCGACCGCATTTCCTCACTTATAGCAGTCAACGTCTCTATCTTTTCTCTATAATACCTCCTTATGTGACTGTAGTTCATCAGAATCAATATCTTCTACTATTGCCAAAGCATATGTAACAAGATTAGTATCAATATGACCAACATAAATTGCATACCTTAAGGTATTTCTTATTTCTCTTCGAGCTCTTCTTGTGCTATACTTTATAATTGTTCTTCCTATACATCTATGTACTATTCTACATGATCTGTAGTCATCTTGTTTAAAGTTTCAATCTCAAACTACACATTAGGGATAACATCATAATCTTTGTTACCTATAAGCTCATCAAGCTCCTCTCTCTAGCCAAATATTGTAGGCTCATCAAAGGTAATATCTCTGTTAATAACAAATTTTGAATGTTGAACCAAGAGAGGTTTAAATCAATGGTTTTAATGATGAAAAAAAATATTTTTTATGTAATTGAAAAAATAGGTTAATACAAAATATGTTTAAACAAATAGTAGACCCCAATGAGGAAGTGGATTCATGAAGAAAATAATCATGGTGAAACAATAATTGAAATAAATGTTAAGAATTAATATCAAGACTAAAGATTTCAATATTAAATAATTTATAGTTATAATTGGTTTTAAATTGGTCTTCTCAATGCTTAAAAGACTCAATATTTGCGTAATGATTCATCTTTAGATTGTTTACATGCGTATATTGCAGTTTAGTTATGAGTTTTAGAATTTCCATGATCATTTACATAATAAGTTTTTTTTAAGGTTTCATATTAGTATAAATTTTCATAATTAAGAGGAAATTTATTAATTTTTTAAAAAGAAATCCTCTTGATATATTATAATGTTTTCAAAAGTTGTTTGAATTTTTTTGAGTGTGTTTAAATATGGTTTAGTCAATATTTTGTGGAAAAATATTTTAAAGGATGATTGAGAAAGTTTGAGAAAATTTCAAAGAGTTTTATAAGTTGATCGAAATGAAAAATTTTTATATCCAAGACATATTTTGTATTTAAATTTAATTGATAAGTCTTGGTGTCTAAAATCACTTTAAGGATGAATTAGAACTTGTGTAAATTGGTTTTAAAGCAAAAGAAATGGTTTAAGTATGTTGGAAATGGTTTGGATTAGGTATAGATTGAAAGTTTTGAAAATGTGCTTCAATTTATATAGATCAAGACTTTTTGTATTTGAATTAATTGACAAGTCTTATTCACACAAAAAAACCTTTATGATGAACTTTTAAAAGTTGGTTGAATTCATTTTTAGAACCAAAAAATTGTTTTTGTTATGATTGGATTGGTTTTATGTTGACGCAAAAATTGGAAATCAGTTCTATAAAACCTTTGGTCAACTAGAGCTGAAAAATGATTAACCAGTTGAAGGTTTTATAGGCTATAGTTGACTAGTAATTCATAAATGGTCGACCAGTTGATGTTTTAAAGGAACATTTTCAACTAATAGTTGAGGGCTAGTTGACTAGTTGAATTTTTATAAGACATCAATCAATTAGTAAGACAGATTGATCGACTAATGACTAGTTGATCAATCTATGTAACTGGTCAACTAGTTATGATGAAAAAATGCTCAATAACAAGTAGTTCTCAATTCAATGGCTTTTTATTATGGCTTTTTATAATAATTTTAATGGCTCAATTGTGTCTTTAATGATTTTTTATAAGTGGTAACTTGTATGTACTTGCAATGTGTGTTTTGTGTACTATGTATATTATAAAAATTGGTCCCATATGAAACTTTATGTGAAAATGAATATGATGACTTTTCTATGAATGATGAAAGAGGAATATGTCTTTTTATATGCATTTTGTGTAATTTGTGACTAATATGATTTTGAGTAAATTACAAGAATTATATGGAATTTGTGATTATATAACAATGTGTATATGCTCATGTGATGTATTTTGTGATAAATTATTGAATGATGTAAATGTGTAAAAATTGTCATTGTGAGGATTATTTTATAAATATGACTTTACCCAAATAGAAATTATGGTATATCACAATGAAGTTTAATGTAGATTACTGATAATGAAATATAGTGGCTTAGCATAATAATATTGAACTTATGGATTATTAAGAGGAACATAAAGAGATCCTAGTTAGTGGCTTGCCTAGGTGGAATGTACTCAATAGTCATGATATAAGATGAGATTTATAATGTTTAATAGGCACGTATGTGGGTATTTTGGTAATGGGAATACCTAGGATACTTCTAAAAGTGAGAAGTATCTTGTATAATTCATTGTAATGAGACTTGACATTATGATGGTAGAATTACCTAAATACTTATAGTAGTAAAAAGTTTCATGTGTGGTCTATTTGCCAACTGATCATTTAGTATAAATTTACTAGGTTAAACGGAGCCCTTAAAATCAAGAAAGAATTAGGCTAGAAGCATAGAAATATAACAACTTATTTGGAATGATTTGCAAATAAATGGAATTTATATAAATGATGACATGAACTTGTATTACAATGTGTGATGAAACTTCCATGTAAGTGATACATAATGGGTATATTCTAGTTTCTCTTACTGAGTTGGCAACTCATTCTTGTCAGATATATTTTTCAAAACATAGAGAGATTGTAAGTGGGTTAGCTAGTTATAGAGATAATGTTTTATACTATTATCTTTAAATTAAGTTTTTCATTATAATTAATTATAATTTAAGGTTATTGAGAATTGAGAAATTTTTATGATTGAGATTTTTTTTAGGTATCAAAACATATGGATTTATGATAATTTACATGAAGTTGAGATTGATGGTTTTACTGAATTTATTGACATTGGAATTTGTGATTTTCATTCATGGATATTCTTCTTCCTTTGGCTTGAGTAAATTGTTATTGAACTTCAAATTTAATGTGTTAAACGGTTCAGACTGAATTATGATAATTTTGAATTTAGGGTTTTAAATTGATTTGAGAACTAAATTGAAGAATTAAGATTATTATAAATTGAGAATTTGATGAGAATTGGGGTTGAGACACTTGAAGAAGGGGTGTTACACCACCACTACAAAAATGAACTCTTACTTTCAATTTCAAAATCCAATCTTTGTTTTATATCTTTCTTAACCTAAGTTTCATCTAACATTTTACATCATGACTAACCTTTTTGCAAAGTTCCATTTTATCCTTAATTCCAACTAAATGCCATTTAATCCAGTGATCCCTTACCTTTTAAAAAATTTTATAATACAAATGTATTATTTAGTGCCTCATGTTAAGAACAATTATCTCATGATCACATGCTAGATTATCAAATCTCTTAGAAGAGATTGAAATATTAAGAGTATTTAAACTTCATCTCTTAGAAGAGATTGAAATATTATGAGTATTTAAACTTCCCTCCATTTACCTATAAAAAAATGAAATTGATTAAGTAGAAAAAAATAATTGTAAACAATAAACATCATAATTTTTTATATATATTCAATTGAGGATTTAAATAACCCCTTAATCTTGTGTATTATTGTTGTTTTTGTTAATTAATCAAATTTTATGTTATTTAGGTTAATTATTTTGTTAGCTTAGATTAATTTCTATGTTTATTATATAAATTCAGTTTAGCTAAGTTGTTAAATTTGTTTATTGATGGTTAATTGTGTTAATTAATGATTAATGCATGATTAGTGAGTTAATCTTTGTTTATTGAATGCTTAATACTTGTCCTGAACTGATCACTTAGGATATTGCCATAAGATAATCTAGTATCTGACAATATTTTCTTAGGTTATTAGAAAAATCAATAAAAAACATGGTTTAAATAAGTGAAATACCAAAGACTTGGTTAATCATTCGGGTGCTAGTCTTGAATTAGGGAAATTTAGGAACTTCCTAAGATTTAGGCTTATTACCTAAGTTTGAAACATAACCAAACTTTAGGATATGATTAATAGAGATAAGACAGTGTCTTAACCATAGCGTTGTCCTAATTTAGAGAAGATACCCTAGATTAAGCATCACTGATCCATCAATTAAATCATCAATCACCAAAGCTTTAACTGTATAATTTAGGAAAAGTAACCTTAAACTCTTTTACAATTGATTGGAAGTTTTTTAGGCTTTCTAGGCTTTAGTTTTCTTGTAGTATTTGCTTTATAAATCTTAAAGTAAATGTTATCTAGATAATTTTAATTCGATTGACCTAGTAATTACAATAGCATACACACTTCCTTATGGGATCGATACTTAGAGTCTTAAAAATACTCCACTATATTACTTGTTGCGATCGATGCACTTGCTGAAGAGTTGGTCTTGAATTAAATGAAAATTTATGTGGTAAAAGATAGATTAATTTGAGCTAATTTTGTGTATGACTGACCGCAATCAAGGTATGATTCTTTCGCTCCCACTTATAATTTAGGATGGAAGGATTATACTGGCTTAAGGTATGGCACCCAACAATAAGGAAGCAGCTCCAATGTGCACCCACATACCAATTAGTAGTAGTAGTAAGGATTCCATGCATCACTAAGTTTTCATTAGAACCAACCATATTTTCAACTAAGGTCACCTTCTCTATCACCACCACCACAACCATTTGGAGGTATGTCTTTGGAAGAAATTGTTACAAACTTAGCTACTAACACTCTTCAATTCTAGCAAGAAGTGAGGAATAGTTTGAAGAATTTATAAAACCAAGTGAGTCAGCTGGCTGATGTAGTAGGCAAGCTAAAAGCCTAAAGCTCAATAAGGTTTCCTAGTCAACATGAAAAGAACCCAAGTGAGGATGCTTGCTCCATAACTCTAATAAGTGGTAAGGAGGTAAAAGGGATAATGAAGAGAAAGGAAAAGTGTGAAAAAGAAGAGGAAACTAAGCTTGTAAAGAAAAAGGAGGACAACCCTCCTCATGTAAGTTCCTCACAACCTGTTCCATTTCCTTTGTAGGTTAACTAAGGCCAAGCAAGAGAGAAAGGAGAAAGAGGTATTGGAGGTATTTCGTAAGGTGGAAGTTAATATATCTCTATTAAAATCAATCAAGCAAGCTCTACGCTATGCCAAGTCTTTAAAGGACTTATGCACTAATAAGCGAAAGCTAAAGAGAGATGAGAGGATCAGTATAAGGGGCAACATGTTGGCGGTCCTACAAAGAAAGCTATCCCCTAAGTGCAAGGATTCAAGCATTTTACCATCCCCTGCAAGATATGTAACATAAGGTATGAAAGATGCATGTTAGATTTAGGAACATCGATCAATGTCATGCCCTTATTTATTTTTAAAACTCTTAATATTGGTTCATTAAAAGATACCTGCTTTATCATACAATTAACTTACTAATCTAACACATAACCCGAGGGGTTATTGAGGATTTTTTGGTACAAGTTAATAATCTTATTTTCCTTGCAGATTTTTATGTGTTAGATATGAAAGATGAGGACTCTTCCAGTCCTTTAACCATTTGTTAGACCGACCATTTTTAAAGATGTCTCGAACAAAGATTGATATTCATAATAGCATATTGACTATGGAGTTTGATGGAGAGGTCATCTATTTCAATATCTTCAATGCTATGCTCTATGAATTAGATTGTGAGTAAGTGGCTAAGGTAGATATTATATACTCTTTGGTGGAACATTGATCTTTTCTTTTTATAAATGACCCTTTTAAGGTGTCCTTAACTACCCTGATGAACCAAGATAGGTATGATTATTTGCAAGGGATGATTGTGCTTAGAGAGGACTTAAAGGAAGAAATTAGGGCCTTTAAGACCAATCCTCAACATTTTGACAGGTATGTGCTTCATTTTCTAAAGTTTCCTATTAGTACTAATCATTTGTTTCCTTATGTTATATAGGCACCAGAAGTGGAGTTGAAGCCCTTCATAGATCACCTCAAGTATGTAGGTGCTAACAACACCCTCCTAGTAATTATAGCAAATGACCTTACTAAAGGCTAAAAATAGAAGCTCATGAGTATGTTACGTGAGTACAAGATGACATTGGAATGGATAGTTGAAGACTTTAAAGTATTAGTCCTTCTATTCGTATGTATAAGATATTTCTTAAGGAAGGAGCTACCCTAATCCATCAAGCACAAAAACACCTTAACCCACCAATGATGGAGGTGGTGAAGAAGGAGATGATGAAGTTAGTCGATGTGGTTGTCATATACCCTATCTCAGACAGCAAGTGGGTAAGTCCTTTACAGGTTGTTCTAAAAAATTTAGGCATCATAACGATGGAAAATGAGAGTGGAGAGATGGTTCCGCCTCATGTACAAAATGGATGGCAAGTTTGTATAAATTATCGCAAACTTAACTAGATGAGCAAAAAGGAACATTTTACATTGCCTTTATTGATCAGATGTTAGAGCGTCTTACTATTCATGCTTACTATTGTCTTCTTAATAGTTATTTAGGTTACATTTAGGTAGCTATCGCTTCAAAGGACTAGGAGAAGATGATCTTTACATGCTCGTACGGGACCTTTGCTTATTGACGGATGTATTTTAGCTTATGCAATGCCCCCGTCTCCTTTAAAAGGTATATAGTAAGTATCTTTTCTGAGTAACTTGAGAAAATTATTAATGTTTTTATGGATGATTTTTCCGTGCATAGTGATTCATTTAAACACTATTTAAATGACCTGATTTTAATACTTAAGAGATTTCTTGAAACTATCCTTATTCTTAATTCTGAAAAGTTTAATTTTATGATCCAATAAGGGATAGTGTTAGGACACGTTATTTCTGCTAAAGGTATTGACGTTGATAGAGCCAAGATAGACCTTGTATATTCTTTGCCTTATCTCGCTTCTATGTTGAAGGTTCACTCTTTTCTTGGTCATGAAGGGTTTTATCGTATGTTCATTCAAGATTTTTTTGAAAGTTGCACAACCATTGTGTAGGCTACTTTAGAAGGACAATTAATTCATTTTTTGTGAGCATTGTAAGAAGATGTTTGATGTGTTGAAGGAGAAGGTGGTCACTACACCCGTTCTATAACCTTTAGATTGAAGTTTGCTATTCGAGCTTATGCGTGATGCCTCCAATCACAGTATTGGAATGGTTCTAGGCCAGTGAGTGGGGTGCATCCCCCATATTATCTACTACTCTTTGAAGACTCTTAACGTGGCCCAAGAAAACTAAACCACCATTGACAAAGAATTTTTTACTATAGTTTTTTCTTTGGATAAGTTCATATCCTATTTTTTAGGTACTAAGATTATTGATTATTCAAATCTTGCAGTTTTGAAGTACCTACTAGCAAAGAAGGAGGCAAAGCTAAGGCTCATTTGTTGGATACTCCTACTTCAGAAGTTTAATGTGGAGATAAAGGACAAGAAGGGCTCAAAGAATGGAGTAGCAAATCATTTGAGTTGCTTAGTGGAGCATGGCATAAACATGGATCCTATAAATACTAACTTTCTAGATGAGCAATTACATGTCATATAGCTGACAACTCATTATTATGCTGACATTATGAATTTCTTAATTACTCATTAGTTGCCTGTAGGTTTCACCAAAATGTAGAAGGAGAGAATGAAGAGTCAACCTAAGTTCTATTTATAGGATGATTTTTATCTGTGGCAGTATTCTGCCAATCAAGTCATCAAAAGGTGCGTACCTAATTATGAATTTCTTTCCATCTTGACATTTTGTCACTCTTATGCATGTAGAGGTCATTTTGGACTAAAGTAGACAACTTGAAAGGTTCTAAAGTGTGGTTTTATTGGTCATCTCTATTTTGAGATGTATATGATATTTGTAGGACTTGTAATAATTGTTAGCGTATAGGTAAATTGGATTCTCATGGAGAAATTCCTCAAACCCCTATATTGATTTGTGAGATTTTTTATATTTGTTGTGTGGAATTCATGGATCCGTTTCCTTCTTCTATATTTCAATATATTTTTATTGCAATGGATTATGTCTCAAAATAGGCAAAAGGAAAAGCCATCAAAACTGATGATTCTCAAGTGGTTATAGATTTCTTGAAATCTCATATTTTCTTTAGGTTTGGAGTCCTGTGAGCTATCATTAGCAACAATGGGACTCACTTTTACAACAAAACGATCGAGGCTTTCTTAAAGAGATATCAAGTGATGTGTTGAGCCTCGACCGCTTAACACCCTCAAACAAGTGGCCAAGCTGATGTGTCTAACCAAGAGATCAAGTCTATCTTAGAGAAGATGGTGAATCCCAGTAGGAAGGATTGGAGTTTGCAGTTTAACGATGCCTGGTGGGCTTACAAGACTGCCTACAAATCTCCAATGGGATTTCTCTATACATACTTGTCTTTAGGAAGCCATTCCATCTTCCCTGCAGTTAGAGCATAAGCTTTATTAGGCAATCAAGAAGTACAACATGGAGTTAGAGACTGTTAGTGCCCATAGAAGATTGTAGTTGCAAGAGTTCAAAGAGTTGCGACATGAAGCATTCGAGAATGCTTAAATTTATAATAAAAAGACCAAGGCATTCCATGATTGTAACCTCTCCAAGAATACATTTGTGGTGGGATAGAAGATCCTTCTTTACCATTCTCGCATTAAGCTTTTTCTAGGTAAGTTATGTTCTAGATGGACAGGTCCTTTTAAGGCCATCAGTGTATATCCTTATAGAGTAGTGGAGATTAGAAGTGCCAAGATGGGAAAGGAGTTCAAGGTGAATGGACATCGTCTCAAGCCTTAATTTAAGGGACTTCAAATGTAGAATTTTAAGGTGGTGGAGCTTGAAGCTCTACATTACATTGATTGATGAAGATTAATAGGGGTCAAGTTTGTGACCTTAAACAAGAACTTGTTGGGAGGCATCTCAACTTTATCCTTTAGTTTCTTTTTGTGTTTTTTACTTGCGTATTGGTTTACTTTCATTTGAGTGTTTTATTTGTTGTTTGTTGTTTTGTTTATAGGAAAAAAAGAAGGGAACTGGGATGTCTGCTTTTAAGGCTCATGCAATTTTTTCCATATCCAAAGGAGCACTTAGTCTCCATCCTTATATATGTGCTTTCTATGTTTTTGAACATTGAGGATAATGTCCCATTTTAGTGTGGAGGTGGGGACAATTTAAAATTTTTTTGCACTTTTGCACTTGAGTTATTGTGATGTGTGTTGAACCGTGACATTTTGTTATAGTATTTGGATTGAGATTGAGTTGTATGCTTGAATTTAGATTAAGCTACTTGAGTTGAAAGTGAATCATTTCGATTGATTGAAGTAGTTGATTGCATAAAATTACTCAAAATTTTGGTACTTGAGTTATTAGGTAATATGTGAAATCATGATAGATTTTCATATATAAATTTTTTTGAGACATTGAGCTTATATGACTACATTCTAGTCACGTTCATGTTGTGTGATGCTTCCTTAGGAAGATCACCTTTAGAACTTGCTCTAAACTAGTTTAACACTACTAGATGCATGTTATAAGGAAAGGATTAAGGCTTTGTTTGTTTTTAACCATTGACTTAAATGACCCACCTAATTTATTATCCTTTGCAACCCCTTTTAAGCCTTTATGCTTTTTGTTTGGAAAGTAAACACCTTTAAACCCAAAACCTCTTTAGCCTAATAAGTGAGCATTAGTTTGGGACTTTTGAACTTACATGTTATTCTGAGATGATTTAAGATGTTTATTTACTCGTGTTATGTGTTTATTTGCTGCTACTTTCTTCTTGTTTTTGGAGTGTCATTCAGATGAAAAAAATGAAAAAAAGAGAAAAATAAAAATAAAAAAGAAAGAAAAAGAAAAATAAAGTAAGTAATGACTAGTTCATTTTATTCATATGCATATCTTAAAATTTATATTTCGCTATCCCTTTGCACGTAGTACTTTGTGAATATTTGTGAGACACCCCCTCAAAGCTTTATACCTCATATGAACCTAAACCCATTACAAACCTGAATCAAAGTCCTTTTCATCCATGATAGCTTGTAATATATGTGGAAGAGAATTGATGAAATTACAAGCCTATGGTAGTGTACTCTCTTAGAGGGAGCTTGGAGCAAAAAAATTAACCAATGTTGAACCAAAGTGGTTCTAATCATGTGTTTTGATGATGACAAAACATTATTCTTACTAATGTTTAAGTCTTTGATGTTTATAAGATA
>JAOXYD010042796.1:0-13654 GCA_028565735.1 Pinacopodium congolense | reverse complement strand
AACAAGTTACAAGCTTATCCATAGGGAAGTAAATATTGAGTTACTCTTACAAATGCCTTAAATATGGTTGGATACGTCCAAAGTCTGTCATCTAACTTTCATACCAAATCTTTCTTTGAACCACTTACAATTTTCTCCAATATTCACTTTAACTCTCTATTTACATCCTCCATTTATGCACCTGTCTATTAATGATAAGATGCGGCCACTATATGTTAAACTCTATATCTCTTTAAAAGGGTTTTGTAGAACTTGTTGTAAAAGTGTGCTACTCCATCTCTTATAATCACTCTTAGAACTCCAAATAGTTTAAATATCCTCCTGATAAATATTTGAATGAATTTTTCATCATTAGTTAGAGTTGACATAGCTTCGGGCCATTTGGAAACGTGGTGAGTTTTGTACTGACTACCAAATAATAAATACATAACCTAACCTAACTGTATAAAAGGATAAGTTAAGGTCGGTCCCATAGAGAACTAGTTAGTGTTTTTAGTTATTCGTATTATTATTTAAAAAAAGAAATATAAATACAAATCCCCTATTTTGATGAAATTAGAATAAATAAAAAATAAAACTAACAAAATTAACACAAACAAATAATAACACAAAAGGACAAGAAACATATAACAATAACGAAACGCTAAGTACAAGATATTTTCAAGATTCATGAATTACAATTGATCATAAAAAACCGTATAGATTGTGTTATGCTTACGATGTTAAGCTATAGATACAAAAAAGGTCTTGTGTCTTATCTTCCTCTAATTTTAAATGAATTTGCTACGATAATAAATTTACCCTTAGCTATGTTAAATCCTAGAACTAGCTCACTAGATTTAGTTGCGTAAACACATTAAGAACTAAGGAACATCTAACTTAGGTCATAATCTCATAATCTAAAATCACATAAATTAAAAAATCGAGGATATAAGCTAAGCTAATTAAGTTTCACTTACAAAAGCAATTAACCTATTGGCACTTATGGTAATCATTATTGACAATTATAAACCAAAAGTTTGAACCTAGCAATCAAACTATAAATTATTAATAGGGTGATCAAACGTATGGATAATCCTTTATTCTTAGCATTTAATTAGAGTTTCAACTTAATCTTAGCATAAAACATTGTACCCCTTCAAAACCCAATTCAAATCTTAGAATTATAACCCATTCACCCTTTCATTATCTTCTAGGCAAAGAGAAAACTAGCTAAACATAACAAAATTAACAATAATAGAAACTAAAATACAAGGAAATATAAAGGAAACAAGATAGAGTAACTCAAGTTAAGGATTCAACAATATATTTAAAGGTATTTAAATGCTTAACAAGTATTTGGACAAAATATAAATGAAATGCAAACAAATAAAATGAAAATAATTTTTAAAAAATTGTAACAAAAAAAAACTAAGTATTTAGCGCATAAACACATATACTAAATGAAATTAAAAAAAATGAAATGAAACAAAGCAACAAAACACCTAAATCTAGAGAGGGAAAAAATAAAGGTTGCTCAAATAAGGTCCAAATGCTGACAAAAATGGCTCCTATCCATCCTTATGTAGTCCTCCTCTAAGGTTTGTACATTTTGATAGTAAAAGACTTTGTTTTCCTTAGTTTTATGGAGAAACAATATTTTTATGACTTAAATAGCCCTTAATAGTGCCTTCAATGGTGCCGTATATAATCTCTATTGAAAGGTTTGATTCACGACCTTAAATAGTTATTTCTAGGTAATTAAACAACGTCGTTGATACCTGCCATTCAAATAGAGTCCTTTGCACAATCTACTTCAAATCACTTCTAGACTTGGTCTTTTTAATTAATATTTATGTCCAGTGATTAATCTTACATTTAAACATAAAATGGACACAAGTTAGGCATTTATACATAAAAATAGGGGTGAAACCACATTGAATCACATATGAAAATGCCATAAAATTGTCCCCTATCAAATACCCCAACACTCGAACTATTGCTTGCCCTTAATCAGTGACTCAAATAATTCATTCAAATAATCTCAATCCAAAATCAAGAGTTAAATTAGTACAAATAAAAAAAATCAATGTGTTTAGTCTAATTCTCAAATTTCAACGCTATTATGAAAAGAATATTATTAAACAAACACAAAATAGATTATTAATAAAGAAGAAATCCTTAATGTATAATACAAAATATTCAAGTGATTTCACATATACCATTACATGAATCTAATAAAGGATGCTCAAATAGACTAAACAAAACACAATTTCAACTTTAAAGCATTTTATAGGAGGTCACCTAGTCTTTTTACTCAAGGACAAACACATTGTCATGAATGCCTCAGTTACTTAACTAAAATACTGCTTTTTAATTTATTTAAGATGCCATCTAACTTTTTAATATGAAGGTGACTATTTGATAGCTAAAACGCTAGGTTACTAGGTTAGATTACACTCTCAAACTACTACTAGAAATACTTATAATTTAAATCATTACATTGGTTTGAATATCATAGAGTTAAAAACATGATTTCTTATTTAAGTAAACACTTTTTTTTTTCATTTTAAACAAAGCACCCTATTCCAAATTCACTTGACAACCCATTTAAAATGATCTTAAACCCTTAATATCATATTAAAGGCTTTACTAAATATATGCATGTATTTAAAAGAAAAAATTGAAGTTAGGAATTGATAGGATTGAAATATATTAAATTTTCCTGTGTTTTTAATGTCATTTCAATCTTATTTTTCTGTTTAAATATTTAATTTATGTTCTTTTAGAATTTTCATGTAGATATGATGATGGAATATAAATATAAAATAAATGCATGAAGCTTGGAAGAAAAAAATAGAAAAATAAAAAAAATAAAAGCCTCAAGGAGTGTAGCAAAATGGCTTATCAAAAGAAAGCTTAAAGTGGAGAAAAAATAACCAGATGAAGAGGACAAAAGAAACTTGAAAAGCTTGAAATGTGTAGCAACGTTTTAGAGCCACAAAATGAATTAAGGAGGAGAGTTATTCACTCTTGATACAATGGGAAAATGAAGTGTTTAAGAAAAGAGCAAAATTACAACGAAATGGAGCGTTTTATAAGGTTGGAAAAAAAGTTTAGAGATTTGCATTTCGTTGTTAGATGCAGTAGCATTTGCAAGTGAAGAAACAGAACCACATTGGAAGTCCTTCCCTAGGTGAATAGGTAGGAAACCTGGGCAAGATAATAGCATTTTTATTGGCAAAGAATGCAGCCATAGTGCATGAAATAAAAATCAAAAGCAAGAACTAACAAAAAATTAGAGAAGGAGCTCTCCTCCACTAGGTTGGACAGCTTATAGCTTTTTAAGGAGTGGATGGCAGCTTCAAGCTTAGTGAAGCTCTCCACTCTCAACATAATTCGGAAGCATACACTAGAGCTCTCCTTGATCAAGAAAAACCACATTTTGGATTTATTTTGAATTAATTCACTATTTATATCATCTTTTAACTTGTTGTTTGCTATCTTTAATTTTCTTGTCTTTTTACCTTGCTTTTCTTTGATCTTGTTCGAATTCTATGTCTTGCTTAGCTGGTTTCCATTTTCACTTGCTCTTTTTTTTTTTTTTTGGGCTGAATGCTTGTTTATAGTTCATTATGTCTAATGCTTGTTTTATGTAATGATCCTTTGGTTTATGTTATTATGTTATCTTTATTAAGTGTTAAGTTTTCATTTATTATTAATGTCTTTAGTAAGTTTATGTTTAATAATTAGTTTTTATTCTTTTTATTATGATTTAAATTGTTCATATTTCAGAGTTTATTCAATGTTTAGGTTTTGAAATTTTTACTTAACTTATTAGTTTTAGTTTAGTTGAATTAAGTTTTAGTTAAATAATTAATAGTGTAAGTAATTTGTGTTTGTGTTATAGCACGTTTGCAATCATTTCTCATTTCTGATTTTGGGTTTTGTTTTTATATGTGTATTAGTTTATGGGTGATTTTTATTGGTTTCTACACTATTTTTATTGATTTCTATATTATTTTTTGGCTTTTTGTGCTATATTAGTATGTTGTCTTTTTCAAATTTTGTACTCTTTTTATTGGTTTATGTGTTTTAAAAAAGCAAAATAAAAAATGGAAGTAGAAACAAACAAGGCCTTAGTTTATGTGTTAAATTGTGTTTTTTCTTTGTTGATTTTAATTTTCAAGCTTTTGGTTTATATAATTAACTATGGTTTTATATTTTTTTATTTTTTATTTTGATTAGTTTAGGTATGTGTGGTTAGGTGTTTAAGGGTTTGAAGGTATTTTAAGGATAAAAGGCAATCAATTGTGAGAATAGATTTGGGTTTGAATTGATTTGGTGTTTTTAAGCTTACGTTGGTTTGTAACTTTAGTTAAATGTCATGAATTAGGTATTATCTTTAGGATTGATCACCCTTTAAGTAATTTCCTAATTTTAAAAAGAGGATTGAGCAAAGGATATATAATTGTCCTCAATGATTTTTAGGAAGTAGCAATAAGTTAGTTGATTTTGTTAGGATACTTAATCAACTAATCTAGGATTTCATACCTTTAGGTTACACTTTCCAAGCTTCTGTGTTAGTGTCCTAAGTTAGTCATTTCTTCGTACCTAATGTGTCTTCACTATTAAATCTGGAGAGGTACTTATAGGTTATAGTGAAGATAGGGTCACTTTTAGAGCTTGTTAGATTTACCTAAGATAGCGTAATTGATGGTATGGGAGTTTTTTTAAAACCTATAGGCTAGCACCATAGTTAGAGAAACTTTTTTTCTAGATTCAAGGATGAATAGTTATCCTAGAATTCAGACAATATCTTTAACCTATTTCTTTTTTATTGTTCTTTGTTTATTATGTTTTGCTTTGTGTTGATCCTTTTTATTGTTTTTATTGCGTCTTAGTTATTTTATTTCATTTAGTTCATTTTTCATTCAGGAGTTTTTATTTTTGTTTTTCTTTAAAACACTATAAATAGAAGTACCCCTGAGCTCCCTATTGATTTGACCCTAACTCCCCTAGCTATATAATTAGGTATAGATAAGTTTATTATTTAATAATTCCCGATGATTCATTAGAAATCATTCAAGATTTTATAACTATAAAAAAAAATCAAAGACATGAATTGCATTCAAATACCACAATTTACAATGAACTAAATATCAAGACCATTTTATGATAAAAAATTCAAATCATTACCCTTTAACTCACAATAACTTAAGTCTAAACCCACTCCCATACTTAAATTGGACATTGCCTTTAATGTTACAAAACCAATGAAAATTCAAAGAGGAATGGGAACAAAAATATTTCCCTGAATTGAGATAATCCATGAAGTCCTTGATAAAAAGGTAACCGCTAACATTTTCTTTTATAAAACAAAACAAAGAATAAAAAGTAAAAGAACCCAAACAAAAAGTAACTAAAGGGGAATCTAAGAAAAAAAAAGACATAAAAACTTAAAGAAAGGTTGGCTTACCTCTAATCCAATGTTTGTTTTAGTTATTTAGCTTGACCCTTGTTTTATACATCTTCTAGTGTAAAACAACAATTGAAACCCTACAAAAAAATGCACAAACAAATTGATGGGCTTGTGGCAGCTTCCCTCGAAATAGGTTTATAATCAATAAGATCTTGCATCATGTCAGAGATGTGGAGCTGCATTACTTCTTCGTCAAACTCCAAAGTCCACCCTCTACTATGGACATGACCCTTCATCTTGGATCTTATCCCTAGTGGATTAGGAAATAGGTGTGAAAACTGTTCATCCTACTCTTTACCCTCCAAATTCAGCTTGCTAGTACTTAACTCCTTCAAAAAAATTTGCATTATGTGGGTCTTGCTCTTTTTTTCCCTCTTTTCCTTCCTCATTCCTAACTTCTTCTTCTTAATTTTTAAACTGCTAGGAAAAGAATTAGAAACTTGGTTAGTAATAACAAAAAGTGTATCACTTACCTTAGGAGGTTTTTCATCCTCTTTTATTTCTCAAACTGACCCCTTTTTCTCTCCTTCCTTCTGTTGGTCTTCCGTTTGCTTCTCCCTTTATGAAGAAATAACAACTACATTCACCCTAATATTGTTCTTAGTTTAGCTAGGATGTCTTATAGAAACTTAAACATGTAATTTTACCATATAATATGCTAAGTGGCTAACTTGATTCCCTATGTTCTTCAAATTACTCCTTGTTTCCTACTATAATTGAAGATGGTTTATTGAAAAACTTTATATGATCTCCTCTAAGTACATCCTGGTAGATTGTTTTAGTGTGGAAGGTGGAGAATTAAGCTAAAAATGTGGTTGGCCTTTGCCACACGTTGGCGGATAATGCAATACTTACTAATGATATGTGGTTGAAAGTCCAAAGTTGATACTAACTCTTTTTTGGTTTCTACCATATTGAAAATTAGGATTATCCTCCCACACTAAGTTATAATTGAAGGCCTAAAGATATATCATCCTTATTGGCCATGGAAATCAATAAGCCTACAGATGTATTGCTCATCCTACAATGTAGAACTTTGAACAGTATGATAACTTGAAAATAAGTGGCTATCATGTATCACGGTTTGTTCTTTATCCATTGCTACTTTCTCGACTAAGAATGTGAAATTTGTCACTTGTTTCTCTAATTTGGAAATAGCAAGACATTCAAACTGATCATTAGAATAATTAAAACATAAAAGATCATAATTAAAAGTCCGTTAATAATAAGCCACTACCACTTTAAATCCTTAAAACTTGGAAAAACTATGAAGCAAAAACAAATAAAATAAAAGTTAAAAAATATCAATAAAAATGAAAACAAAAACAATACGAGAAATAAAAAAGCACTAATGTTAGTTTCTCAGTAAAGGTGCCAAAAATTTGATGACTCTATCGCTAAATACCAAATAATAAACAACTAACGTAACCCAACTATGTACCAAGTAAGTCATGGTCCATTCCATAGAGAACGAGTTAGTATGTTTAGCTATTCCTAATGTTATGTAAAAGAAAATAAAAATCCTCGGTTGGGATAATTTAAAATATATAGAAAAATTAACAGTGTAATGAAGTTAAAATAAACATAAAATAAAATTAACAATATTAACACAAATAAACAATAATGGAAAAATATAAGAAACAAGCAACAATAATAAAAAGTTGGGTAGAACATATTTTTGGGATTGATGAATTACAATATATCACTAAAAATATATAGATTTTGTTATACTTAAGAACTTAAGAGACAAATAAGTACTTGTGTCCTATGTTCCTTTAATTTTAGATAAATCCAGTATGATCATAAATTTATCTTAAGTTACACTACAACCTAGAACATGCTCTGTTGATTTAGTGGTGAAACAACATTAAGAACAAGGTTAGCTAACTTAGACCATAATCTCACAAGCTTAGATCATGTAACCTAAAAAATTGAAATTACAAGTTAGGTTTATTAAGTTTCACTTACAAAACCAACTAACCTATTGCCACTTATGGTAATCACTACTAACAATTACAAATCAAAAGCTTAAACCTAGCTAATGGACTAAAAATTACTAGCAGGGTGATTAAAACTATGAATAACCCCAAAATTTTGGCATTTAAATGGAGTGCAAACTAAATCCTAGTATAAAATGCAAAACCCATTGAAAATCCAATTCAAATCTCACAATCACAACTTTTTCATTTTTTTAATATCTTTTAACCTAAAAAAAACTAATTAAATTAATAATAATAGACACTAAAGTTCAAGGAAACATAAAGAAAAGAATGTAAAGACAATGGAAATTAAGGATTCAACAAAATATTTAAAGGTATTTAAACCTTCAACAAGTATTATGACAAAACCCAAGTAATTTAAAAAAATTAAAATGAAAATATGAAAATAGAAACAAACAAATTATTTAACACCTAAAAACATCTAATAAATGAAATCTAACACATGAAATGAATGAAAACAAAAACAAAATACATAAAGCTAGAGAGAAACACAAATAAAGCAAAGGTTGCCTAAATGTGAGCCAAAAATTGACATAAAAAATACATGATTTCCCTTGTTTTTGTGGAGAAATAACATTTTTAAAACTTAAACAGCCCGTATTAGTGCCTTCAAATATACCTTTTAAAACAATGATTTAAGGGTTTGATTTGTGAGCCTAAATGGTGTTGTTTAGGTAGTTATACAGTTCAATTGATGCCTACTATTTAACTTCGAAATTTTGAGTCCTTCACTTAATTTACTCAAAATTACTTTGAAACTTGATCTTTTTAATTAGTATTTATGTTCAATGATCAATCCTGCATTTAAACTCAAAATGAACATAAGTTAGACATTCATACTTCAAGATAGTGGTTAA
The DNA here is from genome assembly GCA_028565735.1 of Pinacopodium congolense. Classification (NCBI taxonomy): domain Eukaryota; kingdom Viridiplantae; phylum Streptophyta; class Magnoliopsida; order Malpighiales; family Erythroxylaceae; genus Pinacopodium; species Pinacopodium congolense. The sequence goes on along the minus strand of JAOXYD010042796.1, from coordinate 5,336 downwards.
ATCATAGTGAATCATACATGAAAATACCAAAAAATTCAACCTTATCAAAACATAGTCTACACCAACTGTAATATGTCTATTCCTCAGAGAGGATGGAAAGGTCCCATGAAATCTTGCACCTAGACATTAAAATTTTCTACTTCTATGATATTGGAGAGAGGCACCTCATCTCAATGGCATTTACCACAATTCATCACATGTTCCTGGAATTCTTTGATTAGGTTAGCTTAGAAAAATCCACATTCTAATAAACGAGCAGGCATCTTGTTTGCTTTATAATTTTATACATAAGATGAATTATGACATTGAGTTATTATGTCAAGCATCTTTTCCTTATATCACACATACAAATAAAACCACTACCATAAATCTTCTACAAAATAGAACCATTGCCATATTAGAAAACCATAAAACAAAAAGGTTATTTACCAACATCAATGAATCATCGGGGAATTGTTCATTAATCTCTTCACTTTTTTATAGCTCTCTCTTTCTAGATGTAATAAGTGGTCAACCACCACATTATTCACTCCCTTTTTTTTGTCTTTATTGTCAATGTTAAATTCTTGAAGGAGAAACACCTAGTGGATAATTCATAGTGTTAGGGATGAATTTTATAGTGTTTTTAGAAGTTATTTATTACATATTTACCCTTATTTCAATGCTTAATTTGTCAATTAAAGTGAATAATTAAGGAAATTTGCACCAAAGAAGAAAAATCATCTATGTCTGGACCAGCAATGGCAACCTAGCAGTTTACTATTGATGGATCCATAAACTATCATTGAAGGATTCAAAAATAGATTACCAATGACGGGTTGTTCATCCTTAAATAACGCTATTGCGTATCAATTTCTATTGTTATAGAGTGAAAAAATAGTTTTGCAGCATATTTGTCAAACATTTATAGCTGGTTGTCTCTCCACTTGTTCCTACTACTTCCCCTATAAATAAAAAACATTTAAGAGCTTCAAAAACCAAGTAACTTAGGATGTATAATATTTTTAGTTTTGTAAGATCAAAGTAGTTTGGGATTATTTTTCTTTTGATTTACTTTCAATCTTTGTAAAAACCATTTATAGGTTGTTGCAGAAGCTACAATCATGTGAATTATAGTTAGTTTATCATCTTAGATCCATCTTTGTTGATTTCTAACTTCTAATCTTATGTAATATAGTTTTATTTAGGAATTAATCAAGGTTTATGTTGTTTAAGTTATATTATTTTATTAGCTTTCATTAATTTATGTGTTTAATGTTTAATTTTAGTTTGGCTAGGTTATTAAATGTGTTTATTGATGGTTAATTGTGTTAATTAATAGTTAATACATGATTAACGAATTAATCTTTGCTTATTGAATGCGTAATGCTTATCATAAGCTAATCACTTAGGACATCACCATCAGATAATCTAGGACCTGTCAATCTCTACCTAGGTTATTATAAAAATCAGTAAACAACATGGGTAAAATTAGTGAAATAACCAAAGAATTGGTTAATCATGAGGGTGATAGTCTTAAATTAGGGAAATTTAAGGATTACACTGCCTAAGCTTTAAACCTATTACCTAAGTTTAAGGCATAAGCCACTGTCTTAACCATAGCACTGTCTTGATTTAGAGAAGATATCCTAAATTAACCATCACTGATCCATAAATTAAATCATCAATCATCAAAGCTTTAATTAGATAATTTAGGAAAAGCAACTTGTGATTCGTTTTCAATTAATTGGATGTTTTTTAGGATTTTTGTAATAGCTTTTAGTTATTTATTAAATTATAGAACTTAGTGTGCTCTAGATAATTGCAATCTAATTGACGTAGTACTTACATCATATAAACTTCTTTGTGGGATCGATACTCGAAGCCTTAAAAACAATTCAGTATATTAATTCTTGTGCCTGGTGCAATTTTCGAAGTGTTAATCTTAAATTAATGGTTATTTTATGCATTAAAGGATACATTAATTTGAGCTAATTTGGTGTTATGCCAACCATAATCAAGTTTTTAAAGTTGTTGATAGGGAAATGTAATTGTAATATTGGGGATATATTAGGGTCAGTTAGTCTATAGTTTGTTTTGTTTGTTGTGTTTTGAGTTAGTTTGATGTTTTGTTTTTTAGTTTCTTTCTTTGTTTTATTTTTGTTGTCATCTTTGTTTGTGTGTTGGGACATATTTTAATAAGATATGGAAGCAAAAGACCATTGGTATGAGCCTAGACCCAGGACATCATTGGGATAATCAATTCAAATATTTTGATGTAACCTATACCAATGATTTTAAGGATTACCCTAATAACTCTTAGCTTAATCCACCTTCTTCTGAACAACCTTCACATTTTCTTAGTCAACAATATCTTGAGTGTATAGATGAGTGTACCTCTAGTTGGATGGATCGTCCTAATTATTCTTGGCTTAGTGAGGCCACATTCATTTCACATTTAGAAAATCTTTCTCAGCATAAGCATGAAGAAATAACCACGGAGCAAATTTTAGAATCAATTAGGGAAATTGATCATGTAGAGTCAATTGAGCCAGCAAGTGAGAGTGGTAAGTGAGCATCAAATTTAGGTAACAAAAATTTCAAAACTATTGAATGTAAACATCAATTTCGGGCCATTAAAAATTAGATGAATAGTCCAATGTAGAATTTGAGAGCATAGATTTCATAGGTATTTCAGCTTTTGATTCACGAGTAGAAGTTGAATAGTTAAAACTTTTCCTAAAATGCTTTGTTAAGGGTATGACTTATGAATTCAAGACTCTTTTGATTGGTTTATGAAATTTCCTGAAATTGTTTTGTCATTATTCAAAGGATGACAATGAAAAGTTAGGTGTTGGACTTCGGGTGATAATGAAAATACTCTAACCCTAAGGTCCAGTTAAAAGACCTTAAAGAAGCGTTTGTTGAAATGCAACGCAATCGTAGAAGTAGGATTTCATATGCTTTCAATAAAATGGTGTGCTTTTAGCATGCTTTTGGTGTGTTTATTTTATGTGCTTTGTTATGTTTCTGGTGATTTAATTTTTAGTCCTTTAATTTTCAGATGTTTACAATTCACGTCAGTAGAGAGCTTTCATGATCAAATATTTATCTAGGTGTATTCCTTTCCTTTCTCTTGCATTGTTTGCTTATTTTTTGATTTATGAACATTAGGGATAATGTTCAATTTAAGTGTGGGGGAAGGAAATGTTAGGTAAGCAGACTTAAGTGTTTATTGTTTGATAGTATGTCAATTTATCGATTTTCTTTTACTACTCTATAATTTCTTAAATTTTTTTCAAATTTGATGCTTATTATTGTCCATATTTTCTTTTGAATTTAATTATTTTGACAATTGGAAATGTTATATGATTAATTTTGACTATTAATGCCTAAATGATCTAACTCATTTGATAATTTGTATAACGGATACTTGATGAATAAAATGATATTCCACATATAAAATGCAACTTCTTGAGTAATTTTTTAATTTTTTAAAGGAAATTTTATCATTAAAATAAATAAATAACTAATTTAATTAAATAAGTAAGTAGAATTCACTCCATTGATCTCTAATCTTATATATATGTCTATTAAAAAAAAAAAGAGGAAAGGAAAGAAAAAGAGAGAAATAAAAAAATAAAAAAATAATAAAAAGAAGAAAAAATAAGAGAGCAATATATATATGTGTATAAGGTTGAAGTTATGAGTGGTGTTTTTAAATAGTTGATTCGGTGTTACTCAGTTAAGTAACTGGAGATTGTTTACGACAAAATATTTACCTTTACGTCAAAAGATTAGGTATTTCTCAACTAAGTTGCTCACATATTTAATTAATAAGTTAATTAAATAATTATTAAATAAAGGATGTGAAAGTTTTTTGAAAGTTGATGCATTAAACTCATTATATTTTCTTTTTACATATGGAATTGATTTTTGTTATTTAGGTTAAAAGTTGAGAAAAGATGAAATGACTTAAATGCATTTGTGAGTTGATATGATAATTGATTATATAACATTTGAATGAGTGATTATTTTCGAAAGATGAAGAAGACATTTTGAATAACGATGTTGTTAATTTTGAATTAATTTACCTAAAATTATAAACTAGTTTGAGAAAGTTGAATGATTGGTTTGCATGAGGACAAGAAAAAACTTAAGTGTGGGGGAGTTGTTAGGGGTCAAATTTACAGTAATTTTGAATGTTATTGGATGTTAATTTAACCATATTCTAGTGCTTCAATGTTCCATTTATGTGTTATAATATTTATTTTACAAAATGGAGTTTAAACATGAAGGTTGGAGCAAAAAGATGAAAGTTTTGTAAAAAGTCAAATTAGAAGTCAACATATAATGGCACCCTTCTAAGATCTTGTTATAAGATAAACAGGGTGCTGTTAATGGACGGTAGGGTTCCGTTAATGAACATGCAGTAGCCATTTTTAACCTAAATCTTCAACATTTATGGCTTCTCTTCTTCCTCCACTTGCAACTGCTTAATCCCTCTATATAGGGACCTATCCCAAAAGTTCTAGGATCGAAACACCTTACTTTTCATATCAAAGTAGTCTCAAGTTATTCTTCATTTATTTTTATTAATTTGAGATTTTTTAGGTTTTTCTTAGTTCTAGCAACTGTAATCACATAGTTCAAAGTTAGAATACCGTATGGGGATGTGATTTGGTTCATTCTAAACCCTCTATTTCGTGTATAATTATTGTTATTTTGAATTAATCAAAGTGTTACTGCTTAAATTATATCTACTATTTTCTTTGATTAATTGTTATGCTTAATGTTTAAATTCAGTTAATTTATCATGCTTAATTTTTTTATGGATGATTAATTGTGTTAATTTATGATTAATGCATGATTAGTAAATCAATCTTTGTTTATTGAATGCTTAATGCTTATCATGAATTGATCACTTAGGATATTGCCATCATATAATCTAGGATTCGATAGTCTCTACTTAGGTTATTAGAAAAGTCAATAAACAATGCTGTTTAAATCAATGAACTAACCAAAGATTGCGTGATCATGAGGGTGCTAGTCTTAGATTAGGATAATTTAGGACTAGATTTCCTAAGCTTTAAACCTATTACCTAAGTCTGAGGCCTAGCAAAGCCCTAAGATAGGACCAATGGAGATAGGTCAATGTCCTAACCATAGTATTGCATTGAGTTAGAGAGGACCATAGATTAAGCATCACTGATCCATCAATTAAATCATCTATCACCAAAAGATTAACTGAATAATTTAGGAAAAGTAACTTGTGACTCTTTTATAATAGATTGAAATTTTTCTAGGTTTTTTAGATTAGCTTTTAGTTATTTATTTTCATAAATCATAAAGCTAAG
>JAOXYD010042786.1:0-13654 GCA_028565735.1 Pinacopodium congolense | reverse complement strand
CAAAAGATCAAATAAACTAAAGCTAAAACACACAAAGACACACTTAAAACACCTAAAAACAACTTAGAAACATAACCAAAAAACACACTTATCACCTTCCTTCCTCCTCTACCTCCTCCTCAACAAAACCCCTCTTATCAAATCCCTTTTTCGACCGCAAACACTAAACTTCTCAACATGTATTAGAAATGCAAACCCTAATTTCCTCAATCTTTCTCCATTTGTAAAATTAAACCCTAAACTTACTTTCAACTCCAACCCTCCCTTTCCTTTTCTATCTCAAACTCTAATCATGCCACAAGCCTCTATCCCAAGCCCTAACCCTAACCAAAACTCAAACCCTATCCTTGGTTTTTTACTATAGTCTTTGCTTCAACTCTCCTAAAAAAACACCAATACTACTGTTCCTGCAAACATTACCTAAAACTCGATTACTGGTGTTATTGTTATTCCTCATACTTAGAAATTTGTAGTTTCTAAACTATAATAAGGAATGTCTACTAAGAAAGTTTTAGCCTTTTACCCCTTAAAAGTCCAAGACAACCAAATGATTATTTTTCCTCCTTAAGAACTAGCTAGGAGAGTTGCGGGTAAGCTAGCAAAGTCTTGATTGACTTTTTTTTATTAGTAAGATAGCATCATATCTAGTGGTTTAAGGTATTCTTTCTAAGGTGTGGATGTCCTATGGTTTATTAGAAATTTTGATTACAAGTTCAAAATAGTTCATATTTAAATTTGATTATAAAGATGGCATTTAATCTGTGCTTGAAAAAGGTCCCTAACATGTTCAGCGAAAGCCTTTATTTTTAAAAGAAATGAAGTTTATATGCTGTGAAATTAAGGAGATTAACAATGCTCTTGTATTTGTGTGTTTCCGAAGTATACCCCTTACATACTAGACAATGGAGAGTTTGATCCATATAACTAGTGTAGTAAGTAGACTTCTGATGATGGACTCTCAAACTACTAAGATGTCACAAGTTAACTTTGCCCGTATCTATGTTGAAATTGAAATTCACCAAAATTTGGCGGAACAACTATAAGATAGCAACTTACAATAAAGATGGTGAAGTTACTTTTAAGGAAATACAAATAGATTATGAATGTAGACTTGAACAATAACTATATAAAAAAAAAAAGGAGTGGAAACCAATTGGAAGGAAATTTGAAATAGATACTTAGTAGGAGTTATTGAATTTGAATATAGACCAACCAATAAAGAACCAAGTTGTATAGACAACTGGTGAAACTCATGACCAAGTTCTATTATAGAAAAGAAAGAAGTAAAAGTTCGTAGAGGCTCCCATTGATGATCAAATTGAGCACAAGAACCAAGAGATGTACCTAGGAATCGCCAATGACCTTACTCTTAGAATATCCAGTAACCCTCTAACTACATCTAATTCTGAATTAGTTAAAAATTATAATGATGCGAGTCCTTCAATTTAAACCTTAGAAGGTCAGTTAGATTCAAATTTTGCAATTAGAAGAAATAGAAAGTCTAGGCAGAAATCAAAATCTTAGGTAGTATTTGGTAGTTTTTTTAGTTTTCCTCTTTTCCTTTGTTATTATATCTTTAGTTTTTTGGGATACTAGAGGTCTAAACAATAAAAAAAAAAATTATGTGTTAAGAATCTCCTTAAGTTCTTTTATGCTACTTTTGTCTGTTTAATGGAAACTAGGGTTAAGTCCCCTCCTTTTTCAAATAGAACTAGTGAATTTTTGTTCAAGTGTTGGAGTTATACAAGCAATTTATCTTATAATAATAATCTTAGACTTTTGATAGCCTAGAGCTCTAATACCCTTTCTTGTTCCTTTTACTAGCTAATGATCAGCTCATTCATCTAGAAGTTACCCCTCTTAATCTGAACTTTTTTTTTATTACTTGTGTATATGGCTCAAATAACCATAACCACAAGAAGCATCTTTGGGATTCCTTAAAAAGTATCCATTTTGGTATTTTTCAAAATCCTTAACTTATTACTAGCGAATTCAACTCCATTCTCTATTCTCATAAACCTTCTTCTATTACCTGCAATACCCTTAATAGTATGAGAGATTTTCAGGAGTGTATCCAAGCTTGTGCTTTTTTTTATGTAAATACTAGTAGACCAAGTTTTATTTTGTCTAATAAATAAGAGGGTAACCTCTTTGTAGCTAGAAAACTGGATAAAGCTTTAGTTAATTCAAATTGATTTTCTTCTTTTCCTAGGTCTTATACTTTAATTGAAAAGCTTAACATCTCTGATCACTCCCCTATTCTGGTTAAGCTTATGACTTCTAAAAGACATAGGGCCTCTCCTTTTAGATTTTCGAATTTCCTAGCTTCACATCCAAATTTTGTCTAGGCAGTGGAAAAGGTTTGGTCTACTCCTTTTTATGTCACTCCTTTATTTTTTTCAATTAGCAAACTTAAATAGGTTAAACAAGCTCTGAAAATTTTTAACATTAAGGAGATAGGTGATGTAAATGACATGGTTGATTTTAATCAGAATCACTTTAATAATATTCAAAATCAAATGATACTAAACATGATTGATAATTCTCTCTTTGCATAGGAGCATGAGGCTATCTAGGATTTGCTTAAATCTTTAAACGATTAGAACATTTTTTTATAAACAAACTTCATGTATTAAATGGTTGAAAGAGGTTGATAAAAATACTAAATTCTTTCATAATTATATTATTGTAAATAGAAATAGGAACAATATTCATTCTCTTATTGATGATAATGGTAACAAGATCTTCTGTTTTTATGACATTTAAAACTAATTCCATAATTTTTTTCAAAACATGCTAGGGAGAAGTATAGTTCTTCCTTTAAACCCTAGAGACTTATCTCCTTCTTTCCTTTGAAAATTCTTGACTCCTTCACTGGCTCTTTAATTGCACCTGTTAATCCTCAAGAGATTAGGGAAGCCTTTAAGTCCTTTAACCCTAATAAGGCTCTTGGTCTATATGGTTTCAATGTTTATTTTTTTTAAACACTCATGGCATATAGTAGGAAATGATATAACTCGAGCTATCCTAAATTTCTTTCAACATGGAAAACTACTTAAAAAATAATTTTTACTTTCATTTCCCTTATTAGTAAGTGTGAAAACCCTTCTTATTTTATTAACTTCAGACATACTTCCCATTTTAACATGATTTACAAGGTTATTTCCAAATTCTTAACTAAGAGATGTTTTGTCCATATCATTAGTTATAACCAATCTGCTTTTATCAAGGATTGTTAGATAGGTGATAACATTATACTTGTGTAAGAAATCTTTAAAAATTATCATCTAAATAATAACATAAATTTTGTGCTTTCAAATTGATCTAAGAAAAGTTTATGACTCAATCTAATGGGATTTTATATTTGATGTTTTGATTTCTCTAGGTTTTCCTCCTTCTTATATTGATTGGATTCTGAAATGCACTACCTCCCCTTCATATTCTATTCTTGTGGATGTTACTCCTTTTAAGTTCTTTAAAGGCCAATCTGAGACGAGACAAGGTGATCCCTTAGCTCTCTATTTATTCATTATTTGTATGGAAGCCCTCTTGAATATTTTAGATGACACTATTATTGGGAATGATAATTTTAATTGTCATTGGCATGGTTCCAAACTTAAACTATCTCACCTTCTATTTTCTAATGACCTTTTCTTATTTTGTAACACTAATAGCCAGTCTATTAAAGTCTTATTTAATGGCATGAATATATTCTCCAATATTTCTAGTCTCTAGATGAATTTGTTTATAGGTCAATTTTTTTAATCTAAAGATTTTGCTTCTCTATATCAAGATATCATCAATCTTACGGGCATTAACCTAAGTCTACTTCCTATTATGTATCTTGTTCTCCTCTGCTGTCTAGAAAACTCTCCAAAAAAGACTATATTCCTTTATTAGTTAAAATAGATGTTAAAGTGAAGAAGTAAACAAATAGGTCTTTATCTTATACTAGGAGGCTTCTTGTTGTCAATTATGTTTTACCTACTTTCCGACTTTACTGGTCTGCACATTTTATCCTCCTTTCTTCTATCATTAAAGATATTGAAACCAACTTGTGCAACTTTCTTCAATCTGGAGTGACTAAATCTAGCCTTTTAGCTAAGGTAAAATGGAGTGACCTATGTAGATGAAAAAAAAGAAGGGAGTTTAAGCATCAACACATTAAAACTTGGAATAAAGTTCTACTAGGGAAGAGGGTTTGGATTTTGTTTAATGATACAGGGGTTCTTTAGGTGAAGTGGGTTCATACCATTATCTTTAGAAGGAGAATCTTTTTTAGTATTAAAGTTAATAATGGTAGCTCTTAGAGTTGGAGGAAATAATTATAAGTGGGGGACCATATTAGGAATCAATTTAAATTTAAGATTGGAAATGGGGTTTTAACTTTTCTGTGGCAGGATCTATGGCATTCACGATGCATTCTCATAGATCTTACGACTCCTTGTTTGATAAATGGTTCAAACCTCCTTACGGGACCAAAAGTCTTTAAGATTAGTAGAGACAATACTTAAAATTGGAGTTCAACTTCCAATAAGATAATTAGGAGTCTCTCATCTGACTCAATGTTATACTTACCAAATAGCTCTTATAATGATAAGGTAGAATGGTTGGCAAGCCCTTCAAAAACCTATACAAATTTCTTAGCTTATAAAAGGTTGAGCCACCTCTCCCTATAATCCCCTAGTCTAAACTAGTTTGGTACATAATTTCATTATTTGGCTAGCATTTCTTAACAAACATCAAACTAGAGATAACTTGTCTTTCTTCCAATCCCCTCACTTTTTTTCCCTTTGCCTTGTGAGCTGTGAAAGTGTAAATAACCTATTTTTTATTGTAGCTACTTAAAAACAATTTAGTTCTATGTCCTAAATCACTTTCATATTAGTCTCACAAATCTTTTCACCCCTCCCAACTATTTTATACTAGTTTCAAGACTCTTCAAATCTAATAAACATAGTTGTAAACCTCATCAAGATTATCCTCCCAACCTGTATTTACAACCTATAGCATGAAATAAAAAAAACCATACCTTTAAAGACATCTCCATAGATGCCCGAAGCAATTCCACAAGGGTGGTATCATAAATTATAAAAATTCTCAACTCAAACACTGATAAGAGGTAGTTGTTTAACTATTTTTTTTATTATCTTCTAACATTTGTTTTGCTAGTACTATAGTAGTAAGAGCTAGTAGAGCCAAATTGGAGGAAAATAAAAGGAAAGGGAAATAACCACTGGTTTATGAAAGGAGGAGAGATAACTCATAATAGTTTAGAATGAGAGTTCTTCATAATAGGATCATCAAAATTTCTGTTAAAACTGATTACAAACAACTAAACAAGAACCATACACGAAAACAACAAGCATTTGGCAGAAAGAAGATCACACAAGTAGAGTAGATTGATATTGATCACCAATTCCCTTATGTCACTCACTTTAGCAGAAGAAAGAGGACAATATCTAATTACTAGATTCAAGCATCATCTTCCTTAAGCTCTAACTCATTTGAAAGTCTTTTTCTAGCTCCTTATAATTGCTTTGGTTGAAAAGATTTATAGAATCTAGTCATTGGAATTCAACCTCACCTGTTAAATCTTATTCAATAATTGCATAAGATTCTCCATCTTGGCTCTTTTACCAATTATAGGTCTTAATAATGCTCAAGAAGGAGTGAATTTCTAAGTCAACTAGCTAAACCAAATTTTGTGTATATGCAATCCCTAAAGCACAATTGAGCCTCAATGTTATGATGATACTTATACCAAATGCTCGCAAAATAAATAAGTCAAGTACACAAACTAATAGCAATTGATAGATAGAGTAAGGAGAATATACAAGCAAGTTTTACAATGGTTTGGCAATAGCCTCAATTGCCTATTTAGCTATCCATAAAAAAAAAAATACAAATCTTCTTTAAGTAAAGAGAAACCTGTTACAAGCCTAGTCTTTTTTTTAGTGAAGGTAAACAATAACTTTGAACAAATCTTTTTAAAAGTAAAGAGTAATCTTAAAATCAATCATAATTTAACAATATAAAAAAACTCCTTTATAAACAACTTATTCTTTAAAAACGCTTTACTTGAAAATTTTAATAACAAAAGGGTTCACAAGTTTTCTAAGATAAACGATATAAATAAAAAATTCTTTAAAGCTTTGAAAAACAAATTTGTCAAACTAAAGTCACCAAAGCCAAATCACCTTGTCATATGTCCAATCAATTTCTGCGTTATCTAAGCACGTTAGTCTTTCTAGTACATTTATTACCATGTTACTAGTACATCAGCCCTATATAGACAATAAGACAGATTTGAAGACAAGATATATGATGAAAATTTGTTCTAAATGTGGTGACAGTTTTTAAATATAAGAATTAAAATGAAATTTGATCAAATTAAAGGAAGGAGGAATGTAATTTACTTCTATTTTTACTTTATAAATACCTATTAAAATTTTATTGATATCTTTGTATTATAAGATAAAATTTTAAAATTAAAATCAAGAAAAGAAAATCTAAATCAAGAATTTTTTTAAAAATATTTAAAAAATTCAAGAAGCTAATTGAAATAAAACTACCATGTATTACTAAAAACAGAAAGTTAAGACGGTTAAATAGGAGGAAGAAATGGGCTGGGTTTTGTGAAAGGAAGCCCAGCAGCTACCTCTAAAGCCTATATGCACACCAAAGAGGAGAGGTTGGAGAAGGCCGAGGCAGATCCCTTAAGAGTGGGTTGAAGGAAGAAGAAATTGAGGGTTTCGGCATCCATCAATCAATCATACCCATGGGAAAGCAACCAGTGAGAATGAAAGCAGTCGTTTATGCTCTTTCTCCATTTCAGCAGAAAATAATGCCGGGTCTATGGAAAGATACGACCTCCAAGATCCACCACAAAGTCTCAGAGAATTGGATCAGCGCCACCCTTCTCCTTACTCCTCTCGTCGGAACCTATACGTAGGTGTCTTTATTCTTCTGTCCGTTGCTTTTTAGATTTCCATTTCTGATTTTTGTTTGGGGGTCTATTTAGAGGTCCGTGTGTTTCCGTACAAGAGCGGACCCATTCGTCAACATCCCGATATGTAGTGTAGTGTGGTGGCGGTTGGTTGTTGAAATTCATCCAAATTGAAAATAATGCATTTATTGCCCATTAGTTCATAATTGTATTTCGGATGGGCGATGGGTTCAGTCTCTTTTCTTTTGTTGTCGGTTGTAATGCACTCGAATGCATTGTCGTTTGTTGGTAGGAAACTTGTTTTCGTGAATCCTCCTTCTTTATCGTTCTCAACCCAAGCCAAGCCAAGCCTAATCCTTGAATACTTTAATTAAATTTAAGAAAAGAGAACAACAAAAAAAAAAAAAAAGAAAGAATAATTACCGCCCTACTATAAGCATATAATTAGTTTATCTCAATTCAATGTTGAATTTCTTTTTGTAAGTCCAATATTTTAGTTAACCACACATTTCTTTTTTCATTTACCTCTTGTAATTTATGCAGGTATGTGCAAAACTACAAGGAAACGGAGAAGTTGGCACACCGATACTGAGTTTTGTTTTGTTCCTTAAACCGATCTTGCTTGAACTAAGGAAATAAGCTCCATGTTTGGCTGTTCAGTACAGTTGCCAGTGTTACACATGGAGAAACTTTTGTCATCTTATGCTCTGGACATTTCTCATTCTTGTGCTCTTTGTCTTTATCATTTTTATTAATATTGCATTAAAAATGTACCACTGTTGTGCGACTGTAAGATTCAAGATCCGTAATTTGAATTTTACTAGATTAATGTGAAGTGCCTCTGAGAAAAAATCCACCTGTTAGAAATATGTTTTTATTTTTTGTTTTTATTTGTTTTGTTTTGTTTTTGAGAAATGTTGCCTTGCAGGAGAACGACGCTAAGATGATTGTCGCAGATATGGGTTTGAATACTGCACAAGTAGAGCTGTGCATGATCCGCTTTTTTTGCTCAGATTTTATGTTTGTCCTTGTACCTTCATTAGATGATTTGATGATTTTCTAATATATGATTAACTATGAATTCATTCCATATTTCCTTTAGGTTGTCAAATTTTCATTATTTGAATTAGGTATAAGATGTATTAACATCCTTCCATCCATCCAGAAAAAATTGCACCAAATCCTGGTATTGTGTAAAAGATCCGTCTTGAAGGAGTCTTATCTTCACGAGGATTTAAATTGGACCAATCTCATTGATGTCTTATTTTCAGAATAGGGTGAAATTAGAAGAAAATAAAATTTCTTTTTTCTGTAAGGTATATGAATACATCTTGATCTTTTTTCGCCCTTACAACCCAATTTTTTTTCAGCTTTTTCTTATTTGCTTCTTTTAACAAATGGAAAAGCCTTGCTACTGTGATAATCTGCTCTCTTATGTATATAATCGTGATTAGGTACCAGATGCCCAAATTCCACATACTATTAGTATGCCTTACGTCCTTTCTGAAGGTTGCTATTTAGGAACCTTATGTTTCATTAGATGGACTGTCACTAAGAACACCGAACTGCCATTAACATTCTTAATTCCTGTAGTTTTTTTGTAGAAAGCGTCTGCTTGCTTTTCTTATGATTGGCAACTACATGTTACTAATAAGGATAAATATTAGTTGTTACGATTTACGATTTATGATTGACTCCCCTCCACGAGTCAAACTACAAGCACCGCACCTGCATTCTTTTTGCTCATCATTGCCTATCTCATCTATGGTTTTGCTTATTGTTGGTCATCGTTGTTCCACTTGTCTTTTTCTTTTCTTTTTTTTTAGTTCCCGTTCTTCCAATCGTTGTTGCTTGCCAACATCTCTTCTTCATCAGGTTACGCCAGTCTCCCGCTATCATCATGTCTTCAACACTGCTATTTTTTCCTCTTCTTCCTGTAGTTCCATATCATCCTTAGGGATGTTGCAAAGAAGACTAACTTGAATTTAAGGTTACTTAATTGATTAAATGGTCAAAGAAATGGTTTTCAATGATCTAAATGGATTAATTAAGGACAAAGGGACTTGTCTTAGGGCAATTTCACCAATTTAAGACAAGGTTATAATCAAACTAATATCTTTTTTCTTACTTTTGAAGTTTAAGGTTGGATTTACCCTTAATCAAACAAAAGAAGGCTTAAAGTGTAAGAAGCTTAATAAAAAAATTCAGATTTTCAAATTAATACCTTCAAGATTAATCAATCATTGGTCCTGTATTGATTAAAATCAAGTTACTTATTGATTTTCCAATAGATCAAGAGATTGATCTTCTTCTTTCTCCATTTATCTTCTTAATTTTAAACAATCCATTCAAGACAAGCTTTAAGCATTCAAGTAAGTAAAAGACAAACCTTAATCGCATCTATGCATGTAATCAGATCATCAAATCGCCATTCCTCAATTACAAATACGTTCAACCACTCATTTGGATTAAAAAAAATAGAAGATATCATGCATATTCATCATGTTCTTGAATATATAAGCTTAAGAGTGAATTTCAATACAAAATATAGGTTTGAATGCACCAAATTGAGCTACAAATACACTTGTAGGTTTAAGACACATGATTAATCCTTTAGAATCCTAAAAAAATAAGTTAAATCTGTAATAAAAAAATTAGAAAAGATGAAGAACACTTGAAATGAGCCTTAAGCTTGAGAGAATTTGAAGTTTGATCTAAAAAAAGTGTTTCACTACGTCAATTCTTGTTGTTTCTGGCTCCCATATCTCAGTATATATGTCAGCTGCAAGTGAGAAGCAACTTGCACAAGTTGCAGTAAATAAGACTGAAAATCCAATTGGAAATCTGTTAATTGGTATCAAAACTGCACTTGAAAATCCAATGTGGGGTTATTAAGGCATCATTTAAATCCTCTGGATCGAGAGTAATAAAATGGCCTAGAGAGCATTACGGCAGGCTGGATGAAGTTGTCATTTTAGTCCAAATTTCAAACTTTTTGCTGCATAATCTCAAATTTTCTTAAGGTCTCAGCTTCCACATGCAATGTACAATATTTATTCACATAATTAAACAACTTAGCAGCAAATTGGGAGTAATGTGACTTAATTTGGCATGAATTTGATATGAAAATGGATTAAATTCCTAAGTTATCAATTCCCCCACACTTAGAGTTTGCTTGTCCTTATGCAAATCATCCAATTATTAATCTCAAATACCCTATAAGCATAGGAAAACTTGTCCAACTCATCAAACATAATCAATGGACCAATTTCCTTGTATTTTCAAACATTATGCACGTAAAACATGGATTATTTATGAAAGTTGGAGTTCTAGAATTAATTTTCTAGAACCCACCTTCTTGATTTTCATGCCCATTTACTTGTAATTAAAGTATAACCAAACTTTAACCAAGATTAAATGGAGAAATTGCAAACTTTAACCATAGCTTTTCTTTGATTTCGTGAAGGGCTTTAATCAGGCATAAAATCTGTTTTTAAACTTGAATAAATCGTCAAGCATCAAATCCATAGCTCCTTTAATCATTTGGTAATTTTTTAGAATTTTTAAAAATCAATCAAAAATCATTTTCGAGTGTTTAAGCCAAAGTGTCATCTTTTTTAACTTTTTCCAATTTTCAATCAATTAATTTGGATTTTTCCTAAATAATTGTAATCCGAGCAACCTAGTAGTTAAGTAAATCTTTTCCTGTGGGTTTGACACTCGGAGCTTAATTTTACTCCGCTTTATTACTTGTTCGATAAGTGCACTTGCCTTTTGTCACGTTGGTCTTTAAATAATTTCATTTTGGTTTTTAAAGTAAAATCAGTTTAAAGAACACCCATTTTTAATCACTCAACCAACGAACAACAGAAATACTAGCTATGTTAGTTATGTTGATTTCAAAATGAAGTACCATGCTTGACATTTGATAGCCATTAGAAAAAAATTTGAATGAGTATCTAGATAAGTTGCTTGAGGATAGGCAAAAATTCAAATGCAAAAAAATTGATAGGGTAATATATAAAATTTTAGGATGTGATTTAATGTGTTTTTACCTTTACTCGATATCAAATTACCTATTTATATATGTTTTTGGTGAAAATGCAGCTTGATGCTCAAATAAGGAGTTTTGTGTGAAATGGCCCAAGTGTGAACTTTTTATTTATAAGATCAATATGGGTCTTTAATGGCACTATTAATGTCTAGGTGAATCATAATTATAGTCTCAATTGAAGTCAAAAGATTAATGGTTGTCTTTAATGATGCTATTGTAAATCGAGCACACCACTCTTGAAGAGCAAATTTAAGACAATAGAATAATGTAGAGTAAGAATGATGTCACTATTCTCAATGGTCGTTATACTCTCTAGAAGTGTGATCCAATATATATTTCAAGGGAAATTTAGTCTAATCACTTTTTAATTGACCCTAATCCTATGAGGTTCATGTATAAACATATGTTTAGAGAGTTTAGAAATAATTACTTATATATGTTTCTCTCAATTTTATATTAGAGATGATAAGAGTGAATTCAAGTTTTCAAGGAGTAGATCAAGGGATCAAGAACTAAGTTACAATTAAAATAGTTGTAAATCTAGTTGTTTCTCATCTTTCTACTCTTTTTTATCTTAATTATTTTTGTTTTGTTAATAGATATATATTTTTATAATTAAATTCTTGTGTTTATTGATAAAGATGAGTGGCTAAATTGGATAATTTTTAAGGTAAATAAGTACACAGATTAACTGAGTTTTAATTATTGCATTTTGTGTAGAACTTTATTTATTTGAGTTCTTAATTATTAATTATATATTGGCCATCTAGAATAAAGTATTAGTTAACTAGGGATTCGAGGAATTTAGCATAGTTGTTAAAAAAATGGGTAAAAAATGTAATTTAGATCAATAAATGAAAAAATATTACTTAATTATGAGAGTCTTAAATCAAGAAGAGGATTTTAGAGTTTAGTTTCCTTATCTTTAAACCTGTTACCCTAAGTTCATCGAATGACCAAAACATGAAATAGGATTAATAGAGAAAAGGCATTTATTTAATCACAGTTGTGTCTTGAATTAGAGAAGATGCTCTAGATCTTGTTACATAATAATTTATAGATTTAATTATTCTATTGAAACCCAATTCCTTAACTAAATAATTTTTAGAACTAGTTAATCTATTGAAACTCAAATCATTAGTTAAACTATTGATATTAGGAACCTAAAATTGCTTTTCGTGATATGTTACTTAGTTGATTGTTTTTAATTAATTTGGTAGTTTAATTTAGATTATCATGTTTATTTGGTTTCTTTAGATAATTATACCTTATTTGACATTGTAGTTATATTATATCCTCATGAAAATGATATTGGGACACATTAGAATCGACAAGATTACTTGCTGATAGATATACTTGTCTAAAGTTAGTCATAAATTAAAATTGATTAGAATTGGACTACATTAGTTTAAGAAGACCATAAAACTTACATAATTTGTTTTTACTTTCTTTGAATCATAAAAAAATAAAAAAATTAGTAGAAAATAATTTTTTTGACTTTCTTTTATTCGTAAAAAATAGAACATTACTATCATTTATGCTACATACTCCATAATTGGCACTTGGGCCTCGTACTTAGCTTCCTAAGGCTAGTCATACCATTGAAC
The DNA here is from genome assembly GCA_028565735.1 of Pinacopodium congolense. NCBI lineage: Eukaryota > Viridiplantae > Streptophyta > Magnoliopsida > Malpighiales > Erythroxylaceae > Pinacopodium > Pinacopodium congolense. The sequence continues at coordinate 1,044 of JAOXYD010042786.1, read as the reverse complement.
ACCTCGAATCCTAGGGGCTTAAGAGATGAAGTGTCAAACAAGAAATTGAATTTGAAATCTTTATCAATACAATGAATGCGAAAATGCTCAAAAAAGAGTCCTAAAATAATAGCATAAGGAATATCTCCATAATTCATCTTACCTTGAGTAAAGTGAAATTTGTTACATAAATAAAGTACTCTAATTTGATTCACTCACCCATCATAAGTGTGGACAAAGAAAAAGTTCATTGAACACCAGTTCATATGGCCATTAGAGGATACATAATTGTGTTTGATGAAGTGATGATGGAATCTGGCCATAACTAAGAAGTGTCTAGAGTTCTCAATCTTAAGGACAAGAAAATAATATCTAGGGGAAGGAGACTACACAAAAATAACCTTATAATGGTTGGAGATGGAATGTGGCATATCCTTGAAAATCTTTTTAGTTAAGCAACCATAATGAGATAATCTCGTAGGAGTAGGAATGACCAAAATTTTATTGAAACTATGTGGATAAAGTAAAATCTTAACAAAATATTAATATTATGGACACAAATTTAAGTTCTTCTCATCTTATCCCTTAGGTTGCAACAGAATAAGCAATTGATGGGGCTAGCTATATACGTCCTACATAGAATAGGTCCTAACCTTTAATCGATGAATTACTAAACTGAGTAAAATTGTCTAAAATATTCTAAGGAATTTAAATGAATAACCCCATTAACACGAAGATATTTATATTGTTAATATTAAAACATGAGTGTTGATATTTATATCATCCATTGTCAAATGGATATTTGATCCTGACAAGAAACATGCTCAAACTCATATAAGAGCCTATAACAGGTACACCCTTTACAGACTTTCTCACTCACTGTAGTACTTCTTACTGGCGTACTCACTTCTAAGCCACATTTCATTACCTTTCCCTCATAATACAGTTTACATGCCAGATATGGTGCAATGAATGAATGTGTGGATTCTGGGTCTAATAATGCAAATGCCTCAAATTGAAAGATTTGCATCACACCTACAATAACATCTAGGGAGTTATGTGCCT
>JAOXYD010042775.1:0-13655 GCA_028565735.1 Pinacopodium congolense | reverse complement strand
AAAATAAAAATAATAGATGTAATAGATAATAAAAATAATAAAAAATAGAAAAAGATTGGAGGAGTGGAGTTGGAATAAGAAATTAAAAAAAAGTGAAGAGGGGTGAGTTGTGATAGGTTGGGTTGAAAAAGATCAGATCGACGGGTTAAACCGGGTTGAACCGATCAGTCTGACCTTCAACCTTCTGATTCTTAAGTTTAAAAGTTTTTAAAAGAAATTGAACTGGAAAATCAACTAGTTCTGAATTAATCGGGTTGAATCGGCCGGTCCGGTCCGGTATCTCAAACCTTGCTTTTAAGTGATAAATCCATTGAAATTTGAAGCCTTAACCTGTTAATACTTTTAGATATGTCCTAGTCATTAAGCATTGTCGGGTTGTATTTTTTGTATTTCTTTATTTGTTTGTTTTAAAGCTTTGATTCCCATCATTCAAAACCTTAGTTATTTGGGTAATCATGCATCATTTAATTTGACATTTTTACATGTTGGTCCCTGTGGTACGATACTCAGTTTCTTGCCATTTTATATTTCCTATTGATAAGGTGTACTTGCCTTTGATTTGGTCTAAGTTAGAATTTTATATATTTTGCTTGTATGTAGGCTGCAACAACCCTCAGTCCACATCCTAACCTTAACTTTATCACCTCCTTTGCAAATTGCAAACTTAATCCCTAACGTTAATCCCTTTTCTGTGCTTTGGCCTTCTTATCCTTCCATGACGTCAAACCAGGTAAGAAACCTGAACCCTAACTTGACCCCTATGACCCAAAATGCCAGCCTACCTATTCTAAGGACCTGGAAAGTGGTAGTTTTAGATCTATAGGAAGGAATGTCGATAGATAAAATGTGAGCCTTCTACCTAATCTAAATTGAAGAAAACTGAATAGTCATCTATCCTTCATAAGACTTGGCTAAGGAAGGTGCTGTGAAATTAAGTATAGTAAGCTTGAAAAGGTCTCCATACCCAATGGTTTAGAGAATCTTATTGCAATCCTAGAAAATTTATGGTTTGAAAGAAACTTCGATGATGAATTCTAACTAGTTCTTATTCAAGTTTAAATATGAAGAAGAAATGGATACAATGTTAGAGCAAGGAACTTGGCATATTTAGGGAATGCTTTTATTTGTTAAGAAATGGAGCTTAAATGTGGGTTTAGATGAAGAGATAACCAAAGAGCTAGTCTAAGTGTGACTTTAGAATGTTTGTCTAAAATATTATATTATTGAAGGACTAAGTTGCATTACAAGTGTAGCAGGCCAGACTAAGCTACATTGCAAGTACAATAGACCGGCCATTGGTGACCAATTTGGCTAAAACTAGGATGTCAAGGGTGAATTATGCTTGTATGTATATGGAACTAGACTTGACTAGCAATTGGCTGGAGAGTTATAAGGTTACAACATGCTGTGAGGACGAGTAAGTAGGACTTAAAGATATTTCAATCTCATATGAGTGGAGGCTGGAGGCACAATCATAAAAAGTGGAATGGTAGCTAAAAAGTCAAAGGTTTCAGATGGGCCAACAAGAGGTACTGTTAAGAGGTTGAATAGGACAACAAGACAATGTTCCAAGATAGGAAGAAGTTATAGTAGATAGAAGCCCTTATTGATGACCAAAGATTCTAAAGAGTTAAGAAATATGTTAAGAGACTGTGAAAGATATTGCCCAAGATATATCTGGTAACCTTTATATCCTATCTACTTCTGAATTGGCTGTAGTTGTTTAAGGTGTAGGTCCCTTAAACCAGTCTTTAGATGGTCGCCAAGAATTAGCCTTTATCATTAGGAAGAACAAGAAATCGAGGAGAAAAATCTAAGAATTAGTACCTTCTTTTATATTCAATTTTTTTTAGCTTTCAAGCCTTTAGTCTTTTAGAATACTAGAGGTTTTAATAAAAATATGAAGCAATTAAGAGTGACAAACTTCTTTAATTATACTGGTTTAGTTTTTATGTGTTTTATAGAGACTAGGATCAAGCTCCTCTATGCCTTTCTAAGACTAGTGTTTTGTATCTTTAGAAGAGAGAATACCACTAGCAATCTATCATAGAGAAATAATGCTAGAATTTTAGTTTTTATGAACCCTAATGTTTTCAACTACTCTCCTCTTTTACTCCTTGATCAAGTTCTCCATTTTCAAGTTAATCCTTTAAATCATAATTACTCTCTATTTATCACTTATTGTGCGATTTAAATATCCAAAATCATAAGAAGCAGTTATGGGATGAGATAAGAAGAACTAAGTCTAATGTAGGTAGTCAACCTTAACTAATGGATGGGGATTTCAATTAAATTATTTTCTCTCATAAAGGTAATTTTATGAGCAATAATGTTTAAATTCACCTGGACTAACAAATAAGATGGAGAACTTTAAAGAAATTAGATAGAGCCTTAGTGAACTACCATGATATTTCTGCCTTAGTTGATAATCCAAGTATTTCTAATCACTCTTAAATCCATGTTAGCATCCCATCTTTAAGGAAACATAACCCTTTTCTGTTTAGATTCTCTAAATTCTTGATAAGGCATAAAAATTTCTTCCAAGTGGTAGAATAAGCTAAGTTTAATCCTATGTATGATACGCCTATGTATTATGTGATTGTAAAGCTTAAATCAGTTAAAAATGCTCTCAAAATTTTTAACAAGAAAGAGATAGGGGACCTCAATGCTTGGTTAGATTTTAAGAAAAACCAATTTGAACAATATCCAGACCTTTACGAGGCATAATTTCAATGATAAACACTTTCTTGATTAGGAAAGGAAGGCCATATAACTATTATTAAAGTCTCTAGAAGATTAAATTTTTTTTCAAAATAATCTTCAAGGATTAAATGACTTAAGGAATGTGATTGAAATACGAAAAATTTCTATAATTCCATAATTGCTAATAGGAATAGGAATAGGAATAACAATCATTATACCATATCTGATAATGGTCACAGGATTTTCTCTTTGGAAGGAATTTAAGAACAATTCCTTAACTTCTTCAAGAATGCCCTAGGAAGGTGTTGTGTTGGTTAGGTGACTTTAAAATTGTAGGTGATTTTGAAATGACTTTACTTTAAAAACCAACAGATCTTAAGGCAAATGTATCTATCGCAAAAGTAATAAAATGGAGTAAAGGAAAGTGTTTAGAAAGCTTTTGGACAAGTCTTGAACTTCTTCACTTGATCTGGACATCAATACAGCTTTTGAATCCACAAGATCTAGCAAGAAAATCAAAGAACATTCAAGGATATGCACTTAAGAACATGAAATTTGATTAATCTGAAAAACAAGAGAATATAAGTAATGATCTGAGTTAGAAAATCCCCTATGATAATTTAAAAACTCCGATCCATGTCTTAGCTTTAGTCTCCAATAAAAAGTAACTCAAAATACAATCTGAAACTCGAATTACAAGTGTTTGAAGCTTAAATTATCAAAAAGAAAATAAGAGAGAAGCAAAAGTTTATCTCTCTAAGTTTGATTTGAAATCTACAGGTTAATCCGTGTAATTTTTGTTGTTCTTGGATGTATTCTAACTCTGGAGACTCCCCACATGTGCTAGCAAACAATACAATTAATTAGGAACATGGCAGGGTTGAAACCATCAAGATTCAGAGCTGAAATTATTAACTTTAGCAATTAACGGCGCCTTGCCACCAAGTAACGACACCCTGCGAGGGTGCCATTAGTGCTCGACTTCTGCAGCAACTAACGGCCCCCTATTTTTCAACTAACAGCACCCTACCAGAGGGTCGTTGATGGTCAGAACCAATGGAGTTCCTTCATGTTTTTGATCTAATTTTCATCATTAAGCTCCATTATGCAAATTAAGCATAACAAAACATTAATTTAACACTTAAGCACTAAATTAGGGGTTATAATTTAATAAATTAACCATTAAAACTATATCAATTTGACCCCTATCATAGGCATGAGAGCTTTGGAGTTGTGGTTCAAGTAGACTTTATACATCTCTAGTGCATGGTGAATAGATAGAGATCTAACATAGGAAGAGCCATGACAATGCACTTTAACCATCAAAACAAAAGGACAAGGGGTTGACTCAGTGGATCCTCTTATATTATAATATTTGTGACAAACTTGCGAGTTAGGCTAAGTTGTTTGGATTTGAGATAACATACTAACATAGAGCCACTAGACGCTTCAGTTTGGATTAGGATGGGATTGGAGACCATAGTTAATGATCATTTAGTTCTTAGTCACTACCCTAGGCCCAATAAGATTCTAATAAAGTAATGGATGATGAAGAGGATATTGATGTAGGAACCACTACTAGTGAGGAGGAGTACGAGAGAGTGTGGCAAATAAGGTTAGAAGAGCAACAGAGGCATCAAAAATTCTGATAGGAGGAGTAGTAAGCCATGTGGAGAGAGTTTATTAATAGACTTGATTTTTATACCATATTTACCTCTAATTTAAGAAAAAATATTATGTAATTGATTACATTTGATGTTTATTGGCTTAATTTTGTGTTTGATTAATGAACATTGTAGTTGGACTTGATTTTTTTATAGAAAATATGAGAAAAGGCTGCTAAAATTAGAAGTTTTAGAGTAAAACAACGGGTTAAGAAAGGTGTCGTTCTACCCCCGAGTCAGAGACTTAAACGACGATGCTTAACAGGTGCTGTTTAACTCCTTTCAAGTGTCATTTAAGTTGCAATCAACACTTTTCTAACTATATCTCCTTTTCTAATTGCTGCAACTTGCCTTAGTTGCTCTCACTTGCTTCTAACACCTATAAAAGCTTAAAGAACCCATTTGTACAAAGGATGGACAGAGAAAAATACGAAATTTAGAGAGAAATCATATTGGAAGAACCTTAGGAGAACCTTAGGGTTATTTTCTCTTGTTATTCACATTTTTCATCTTGATTTGCATATCTGAGTTGTATATTGGAGTCGTTGAAGCTCAATACACGTGAATCAACCTTGTAAACATGTTTAAAGCCAGAAATTGTTGCACTTTAATTGATTTTCATCTATTAAAGGCACCTTTCTTTAACATTTGTGCAAGAATATGCTTTATATGATGAGTTTCATTTGTTCCTTGCTTAATATGAGTTGTTGATCCTGTTTTTGGTTAGGATTTGTTTCTGAAATGACCTAAGCATGTGCTAAATTTGTTTTCCTATTAAATTAAGGCCTATTCTTTGCTTTTGGAAGGGATTAAAGCTTGTTTTACACTAAACATGTGAGATAAAGTTAAGAAATAAGTTAGGATAAATATACTTAATTTATTTAACAAATCCTTAAGAAACATTATTAAAATCATTGAATAACCAAACTTTGATTTATCTTAAGGGTCAGAATCTAAAGTTTGGAATTTTTGGATTTAAACTTCTTCGTTTTAAAGCCTTATGTTTAAGATTGTGACATAACCAAACTCCAACTTAAGTATTTAGAGATGAAGCCTTGTCTTAACCATAGCATTGCTTAGATTGAATGAAGTGATCCTATAATAAGTTCCTTAATCCATCTTTAATCCATTCAGGTCATTAAAGAACAAATTCCTAACCAATTTTATCCATAAAGACAACTTCTTTTATCGAACTAAGTTATTCTTTATAACTTGAATGTTTTGAAATTGTTTAATAATTCTTGTTTATGTTTTTATTCAATTAAGATTCTCTAGACAATTGCCTTAGTACTTGAAATTTTAGAAAATTATCCCCGTGGGAATGGTACTTAGATCTTAAATTTACCTCCACTTCATTACTTGAGACTGGTGCACTTACCATCATTGTTGGCTTGAATTGAATTGAGAAAAGTGAGCTTAAAGAACTTTAATTTGGAATTAAATTGGATCAAAATGCATTTAGAGAAACCAACCATCAAGATCATTATCTATCTAATGATACCAAATTTATGCCATTATGTTTCCATTAAAAAATTGTAAATTTTCAACTAGGGCAACTTTGGTCATTTCATATTTTAGGTTACTTTTGGTCTTCAATTGTGGTTTTCTATGTTAATTTGGGTATAAGATGGCCCATAGACAATTTCACAGTGCCTCGAGTAAAAGGGACTTGCTTTTGACACTTCTCAATTTATAAGCTAAGAAAATCTTTATTGGCTTAAGAGCTGACTTCCGAACCAGTTCATCAATGAGCGGTCTCTTGCACTAGCTTTAGATGCTGAATTCCATGTCTCAGATATTTTCTGTTCCTTATAATGGGACCCCATCTTAGTCCTTATTAGTCCATATTATTTAGAGTTGGTTCGTGAATTTTATTCCAACATCAAGGAGAAGGAGGTCGAAGATCTTCTTAACATCCACTCCACAGTACGTGGTGTCCCCATCCATCTTACCCATTCCTAACTTTCTGTATTTTTAGGTATCCCATATGTCAGCGAGGCATATAACCATTGGGTACATAGGGTCCATGGTGATGATGCGGAGTTAGAACCTATATGTTCTTTTGAGGAGGCCAGAATTGCTTTATATCTGATCAAGCCTTTAGGTACATGATAATACCTTACCTATTAGTTTTCAGGTTAAAGGCAAATTGTTATTACCATTTTAAGCTCAAATTTCTTACTTCATGCGAGTGGTCTTAATGAGATAAGGTCCGATGATACCTATCTTTTATTTAAATTGTTCTATGGCTTGGGTATTATGGAAGGATTGCCTCTTTCATCCTTCATTTTAAAAAGTATACATAATGTGGTTCGATATAAACATGCAAATAAGAAATTGTGCTTCCTAGCCTTAATCACCAGAGTTCCTCAGGAGGCCGATGCTTCAGTTGAAGGTCAAGTTCCTGTTCAGTCTAAACCCAAGTCTATTATAAATTACTTTCTTTTAAAGTTGTGGGGATATGTTAAAGTAGGTGGTGAGTGGAATAATTTTTCTTGAATATCTCTTCAGGGCACAAAGCGTATTGATGATGATGATGCCCTTAAGCTAGCACCAGTAGCAACTCTTAAGGAAGGGATGGATGATGCTTCATGTCAAGTCAGCATTCCTGTTCATCGCCCTTTTCCTCTAATTGCTTGTCATTTAGGTGTCCCATTTTCTTCTTCTACTGATGATTAGTTGGTCATCCTTCATCGCATAGATCAGCATATTTTGAGACTCGAGTCCAAGGTTAGTGATGTTTGTGATCGAGTTGACACTGCTCAGAGTCAAATTGGTATTTTGTGGGATTATCTTCAAGAGTGATTACCTCCTAAGGTAGCTTTTTTATCTTGGATAGGGCTCTCTCTTTTTTTGATGCCTTACTTGCTTTCTTTTGATGTATTTATTTTAGTTCCCTTTTTAAGCTTTGATGTTTATGCTCCCTTTTTTGTACATTCATAATTTATATATATCTATGGAGCATTTTTTGTTTATATTTGTTTTTCCTTTTTTGTTTTGTTTTTCTTTATTCTTTTCAACTTGCTGTACTTCAAGATCCATATCTCTCATCCCAGCTCCACTCTTACTTCAATGGATTACTACAGCCTTATCCTCTGAGTGCTATTTATTCCTTTATCTCCTGATTCTTACTTTCTTACATGCTTTATGAACATTAGGGACCAATGTTTAATTTCAGTGTGGGGGAGGGATACATGCTTTCACTTTTCTTTATTTATCCTTTAACAAATCATTTTATCATCCTTTTCAAAGTAATCTATAAATTTGGGAAAAAAGTTTCAATTTTTTATCTGATCATTGACCATTTTTCCTTTTAAATTTGATTCTTTGGACCATTTGAGATGTTATCCTATTAATTTTATAGTTAATGATCAATTGATTTCAAATTATTTCATGGTTTTAAAGCTTAATTCCTTATTATCATTATGCAATTCCCCTTTTTAAAATGAATATTTTTTAAGCAAATGGTTACATCTTTTATGCAATTTACCATCCTTGCTTAAAATCCAATTAAATGTGCAAAATAAAGTGTGGAAAAAAAACAAAAGAAAGAGAGAAAAAAAGAAATAAAAATAAAAGGTACTTACAAGTAAAAAAGTGAGCTGTGCTTTCATTCACTCCACTAATTTCAACCAATTGGTTGAAGTTTATGAGTGATGTGAGTGGCCAATTGATGTGAGGTGATTTAATTTAATAACTTGGGATGTTCATATTTAAGTAATAACATTAAATTACCTCTCAACCAAGCCCAGCTCACATTCATTTGTTTTAATTTTAATTTGTGATTGAGAAAGGATGTAGATTTGCTTAAGATGATGATACTTTTAGCTTGGTTCATATTCAATTTACAATTGGAATGGAATTATGAAATTAGGATGAATTAGAGGAAGCATGAAATGATTTGAACTCATTTACAACTTGATTTAATAAATTACTTGTATAACCTCTTAATTGGTCAAATTGAATGAATGATTGAGGTAGTTTGTTCGATGATGTTGATGGATCAATTAAATTAATTTTCAATGCTTTAAAATTGTTTTGAAATTTATGATTGTTAGGGGTAAAATTCATAGTCTTTTCTGATGTTATTTAATGTTAATTTACCCCTAATTTAGTGCTTAAATATTAAATTATGTCTTATTATTTTTACTTTACAGGAGGGAGCTTAAAGATGGAGATTAGAGTAAAAAGATGAAAGTTTTGCCAAAAGTCAACTAAAAATCAACTATCAACGGCACCCTGCCAAAGTCACGTTGACGGATGAACAGGGTACCATTACTCTAGAGTTTATTTTGTTATTTTTGTTACTTTCTTTATTGTGTTTTGTTTCTGTTTTATGTTTCATTTTTCAATTTCTTTCTTTCTTTGCTTTATTTTTATTATCATCTTTATTTGTGTATTGCGATATCTTTTGGTAGCTTACTTCAGTTACCAAGAAAATGTTGAGGCAACAAGATCATTGGTATGATTACCAATGGTATGAGCCTGTTGGTAGGCAACCCAACCATAGAAATAAGATTTCGTATGCTTTAAATAAAATAGTATGCTTTTTTCATGCTTTTGGTGTGTTTTCTTTTAGTATGTTTCAGTGTGTTTCTTTTTGTTTCTTATGTGTTTTCTTATTTTCCTAATACTTTGATATTTCGTCCTTGAATTTCATATAGCTACAATTCACACCAACGGAGAGCTTTCACGATCATATCTTTTTCCAGGTGTATTCGTTTCCTTTCTCTCACATTTTAGGCTTATTTGTTGATTTATGAACATTAGGGACAATGTTTAATTTAAGTGTGGGGAAAGATACATGCCTTAAGCACACTTGAGTATTTATTGTTTAATAGTATATGAATTTATCAATTTTATTTTACTAGTCTATAATTTATGGAACCATTTTTCGATTTTGATGCTTATTATTGTCCATGTTTTCTTTTAAATTTAATTATTTTGACAATTTGAAATGTTATATGATTAATTTTGACTATTAATGACTAATTGCTTTTAACTCATTTCATAATTTTGATAACAGATACCTAATGAATAGAATGATATTCTACATATAAAATGCAACTTAGTGAGTAATTTTTTTGCTTCTTTTAAAACACTTTTATCATTAAAATCTTATATGTAACCACCGATTTCAAATCTTATACATATATGTATATAAAAAAATAGGGAAAAGAAAGAAAAATAATAAAAGAAAATAAATAAAGAAAAAAGAAAAATAAAATAGCAATATATATGTATAAGGATAAAATTTTGAGTGGTGTTAATTGCTAGTATATTCGTTGTAAATTAATTGAGTAACAGGGGGTTATTCATAAGAAAATGTTCACTTTTACGTCAAAAGATTGAGTTACTTCTCAACCAAACTACTCACATATTTAATTATTTAGTTAATTAAATAAATTATGAAATAAAGAATGTGAAAGAATTTTAAAAGTTTATGCATTAAACTCATTATATTTTCCTTTTACATGTGGAATTGATTTTTGTGATTTCTGTTGAAGATTGAAAAGGAATGAAATGATTTAAATGCATTTGCGAATTGATATGATTAATTGATTATATAACATTTCAATGAGTCATTAGTTTTGAAAGATGAGAAGACATTTTCAATAATAATTTTTTTAATCTTGAATTAATTTTCCTATAATTATATACTAGTTTAAGAAAGTTGAATGGTTGATTTGTTTGATGACAAGCAAAAACTTAAGTGTAGGGGAGTTGTTAGGGGTCAAATTCATAGTGTTTTTAGTTGTTATTTGATGCTAATTTACCCTTATTTTAGTGTTTAAATGTTCAATTTATGAGTGTTTTGTTTTTACAAGAGGGAGCTTAAAGCTGAATATGAAAGTTTTGTCAAGAGTCAATTGAAAATCAACCATCAACGGCACCTTGCCAGGGTCACGTTGATGGATGAACAGGGTGCCATTAATGAACGGCAGCAAAAATTTTTAACTTGAATCTTCATCATTTACGGTTATCTTCTTCTTCCACGTGGTTTAAATCAATGAAGTAACCAAAGATTGGTTGATCATAATGGTGCTAGTCTTAGATTAGGATGATTTAGGACTAGACTTCCTAAGCTTTAAGCCTATTGCCTAAGTTTGAGGCATAATCAAATCCCAGGATATGACTAATAAAGATAAGTCAGTGTCTTAACCATAGCACTGTCTTGATTTAGAGATGATACCCTAGATTAAGCATCATTGATCCATCAATTAAATCATCATCCACCAAAGCTTAATTGAATAATTTAAGAAAAGCAATCGGTAGCTCTTTTACAATTGATTAGAAGTTTCTAGTCTTTTTATATTATTTTTCAGTTATTTATTTTCTTAAATCATAAAGCTGAGTGTTCTGTAGACAATTGTAATCTGATTGATCTAGTACTTGCATCATATAAACTTCCTCGTGGGATCGATACTCAGAATCTTAAATATACTCCATGTTATTACTTGATTCGATTGGTACGCTTGCCGAAGAGCTGGTCTCGAATTAATTATTAAATTGTATATTGAAAGATAGATTAATTTGAGCTAATTTTATATGTGACCAATCATAATTAATGATTGATGATGAATTTGCTTGAGGACAAGCAAAGTTCAAGTGTGAGAGAATTGATAGGAGTTTAAATTATTTTAGCCCATAATTGTTTAATTTGTAGATGGTAAACTAACTGGAAGGGAAATAGAGGAAATTGTGAAGAATGGAGATGAATTAGGAGCAAAATGATGGCCCAAGTCAACCCCACATTTTACTCCTGGAGACCACTGTTTAACTCCTTTCTAGATTTAAAACGCGAGAGTATTATGGTGTCATCGTACTCCTTTTATAGCGCCTTATACTAGCAATTGAGACAACTGGATCTCCTCATTTGATTGCCTACAAGTTGCCAACTTTTTCCAGCACTCCATAAAAATATATATTGAAGGGTTACACACATTTTCAGTAACCAAAGGGAGATCAAACACATAATCAAGGGAGAAATCACTAGAAGTTTAGTTTAGGGTTCTTTTCTCTTATTTTTCAACATTTTGATTTTGTTTAGTAGATTTCTGTTGATATTTGATGATTGTTAAAGCTCGTACACATGATTTAAGCTTGTAAATATGTTTTAAGGCTATTTAGTGGTGCTTTATAACATGTTTTCTTATTTAAATCCACTCTTTTCTCTCATTTGTTTAAGAACATGAAGAATACTATAAGAATTATCTATTTCTTGCTTCAAATGAGTGGCAAAACCTGTTTTTGGTTATGGATTGGTTCTAAAATGAACTAGATATGTGCTGAATGTGTTTGTATGCATGACGGAAGGTTGTCTTTTGATTAAATGATGAGATTAAAGCTTATTCTAACCTAAACACTTAGAATAAAGTTATGAAACAAGTTGAGATCCAACAAATCTACCTAATTTGTTGTACCAATCCTTAAGCCACTTGATTTAAATCATTTTATAACCAAAATTTGGTATATCTTGAGGGTTATAATATGAATATTGAAATTTTAAATTAAGTTTCCCATCCTTTATGCCAAATACTTAAAGATTGATGCATGACCAAACTTCCTCTTAAGTCATCAGAGAAAAAGCTTAACCATAGCTTGGGTTTAATTTAGAGAAGTTATCCTAAGACAATTCCTTCAATGCATAATTAATCCATTTGGATCATTAAATACCAATTCCATAACCTATTTCATCCATTTAGGAAATCCTTTTTACTAACTAAGTTATTCCACATAATTTGGTAATTTTAGTTATAGTTTCATTCGGCTTTGAATCTCTAGCAAATTGTGATCTTAAGTTGGCCTCTCACTTGCAATTTGGTATAGATTCCTTATGAAGTGATAACTTGGATAAAAAATACTTCGATATATTACTTGTGACTTGTGCGCTTGGCATCAGTGGTAGTTTAATTTTGATTTGACATAAGTGTGCTTAATGAACAAAAATTGTGAGTGAATTTGAATTAATTGGCCTTCATAGAAAACCAACAACTATGTCAACCATAGACTTATCCATTGCTTCATCGAAGATTCTATTCTATACAAGAGCTGTTTCATCATTAATGAACTAAACAAAAATTATCATCATGATTATTTTCCAAAGGAACTGAAAGCACTTGCTCACTAGTATGCATGTCAAAATTGTTTAACTAAGTGAATTCTAATACAGTGGGATCATACACTTAAAATAAATAAAATTTTCCAATTAATCATTCTTCCTACTCCATTTGGAACTCTAATTCGATTTAAGATGGACCTTATCCCTAACCCTACTGTCTTTAATAAGTGAAAGCATTTTCCTAAGCTCCCTCATTAAATCTTTCATTTCTATTAGTGTTGACATTCTAGCCTCACAATTAGAAGAAGATTCATAAGATTAGCTAGGATAGGGCTTAGGATGACCTTTGAAATGGGATGATTAACAAGGAGCAAAATATGGCTCAAAGTGAGATGAATTTCACCATGAATCATTAGCGTAAGGTGTATAATCAAAAGCATAGGATTCATGATATGATTCATCATAGTTTACCGATCCTTAACTTACCTCTTATGGCTCATACCATTAGCGATCTTGCCAATGATCATATTGCCTCCGCATCTTTTAAATGACCAAAGCTAGGCACCAAAAGATATTTCAAGACATAAACTAAAAAAAAACAATAACATTGATAACAAGGAAGAAGAAGCAAAGCAACACAATAGAAACAATATTTGCACTCTAGAGTAATTGACATCAATATATTCCTAATATCACTAAACTTCTTCCTGGCAACGATGCCAAAAACTTGTTGCTAGTTAGTTTTGATATAAATTTGATCTTTAATTAATTCTTAAATAGTTCGAGAGTTATTTCTTAAATTGATTCCAAAACCAAAAAATACGACAAGTATATCTATCAACAAGTAATAAAGTGAAATCTATACCAATCAATAAGTAATAAAGTAGAGTATTTTTAGGACTCCAGAATTGTGAACTCACAAGAAAAAGTTACCGACTACAAGGTCCCTCATATTACATTTATGTAGAGATCTCTATATTGAAAATTAATTAAAACTGAAGCAACTAAACTAAACTAAAAGCTTCCAAAGTTTGTAATGAATTCCTAATTTCTTAAGAATTGCCAAATTGATTGATTAGCTAAGGATTAGGCCTTTGTTAGCCCTATGGCACCCAAGAGGGGGGTGAATTGGGTGTTTAAAAACTTTTTCGGAATTTAAACTCTTTAAACACCTAAGGCCAAGTTAAACAATATGAAATTCTTTAACTTAAATGGAATGCCAAGCT
>JAOXYD010042764.1:0-27315 GCA_028565735.1 Pinacopodium congolense | reverse complement strand
AATAAAACACAATAATGATTATACTAAACAAAAACACATTAAATAAATCCTAAACACAACAATAACAACCTAAAATGGAAAGAAACACATACTAAACACTTAGAAAAACACATACAAATGCACACTTATCATTGTCATGACATTGACTTGATTATAACAGTTGAAATTGTTCTTCAAATCTGATATTTTATTGGAAATTGTAAGGGTTCATTAACAAAAGATGTTTATAAGAATTAAAATACAATATATATATATGTATTATCTAAAACACTAAACTAATGCTTTGAATACTCCCTTTCAGCTCTTTCTTAAACTTCACTATCGAATGATGATTAATACACATAGTTGTTCTTTGATTGTCTTCCTCTACTTCTTTCTATATAGTTTCAATAGCTACTACAAATTTTTTTCAAATTAATGAAATCCCTCCATATATTTCAACCTTATTTTCATCTTTAGCTTTAAGCCTAGAAACGTCTTCAATAAATAAATCTATAAATTGAGTCATAAACTTCTAATATTCATTATTTGTGTAAAAGTTTGGCACCTAGATATCGTTGACCAAATAACCTACCATCTTCAATTGCATATCCATGAAAACCACCACCCTCACTTGCACATCCATTTTAATACTCACGTAATATTTTTTTCCATTAACCCTGGCAAAAGTGTATGCGTAATGCAAAGCCCTCAATTCCTTCATCAACTTGAGCTAGGAATAATAATCTTTTTTTTTTCTGAAAATAAAGGAAGGATTTTAGGTTTTTGATTTAAGGGACGAAGAGAGCAACCATGATGGAACTTGGAAAAAGACAAAGAAAACAAAAATAAGAAAGATATGGTGGAGAGGAAGCTTAGGTTGTTCAAGATAAATATTTTTTTTTGTAAAGGTTAGCTAGGTTGGCTTTAATGTAGATAGGCTGGAATAACAATAGCCTTGACATAACTTATATTTAAGAATAACATTACCTAAGCCTATATAAAATGTATGGACGTTACAAAATAATGTTGCTCTGGATACAACGAGGACAAGTCAACCTAATCTCAAATGGAGATTTTCTTGTGACACTTGACATAATGAGAGAGAAGTGCCTATGCTTTACTAGCTTAGCATATCAAGATTTATAAAAGGAATTGAAGGATAATGAGTTCTATCACTTTGGAAGAATTAGTGTAGTTGTTACTCTTAATTTATGTGTTAATTTGGTGTTTTTTTTTATCCCACCTTCCTTATAATAAGTTAATAATGGATATTCATAAGAATCTTTTTGTTTTGATATCAGCTAAGTTTATCCTAACTCTTATATTTATTCTATTACGTTGTCTAGTATATCAGTACCTAAAACCTAGTCCCAAGTTTATTATGGACAAGGAAAAGAACACTTGTACTTTTCTTCTTCAATATAACTCTCTTATGTATTTTATTGTTGTGGAAGGAAACATTCATGTTTAGAAGCAGAAGGCCCGTCTTTAAGCATGTACATAACTATATGTTGTAAATGCTTCAAATAATAATCTTCTTCCATATACTATTATTTATAATAAATATGTCGAAGATTTTGGTGTGTTCAAATTTTAGTCTACCAATGTGTCCTATTAATACAATTGATTGGTTTTTTGAAATCGACAACATTCTTAATGGAAATTAATTGAAATCATTAGAAAATTTGTCCTTATGATGCATGTGAATCTTTTATGAGCATTGGTAATGAAGCATGTAAGTGCATTCAATAGTTTTGACCCTATGGGGAATTGTACTATATCAGTAATATACTAGATGATTCGAAGATAACATCACGTATATGAGCTGCGAAGGAATTTCAACCATATCCAATCCATACAATCAGAAGATGTGCATATGCATATTATGAAAAATCTAAGCATTATTTTTTATTATAATGTTGGCAAAATCATTAGTGCTTTGTAGGAATGCTAATAATTTCTTTGATTACAGATGTGATACCTCAATGTGTTATGATCAATAGTAATCACTTAAAGAATGCCTTATTTCCATAGTCGGCCATAATTGTGTACAAGTAGAGAACATAAAAATAAATGTGGTGATCTCATGTTATTGATTTGGTCATCGTTATTAATAATTGTGGTTATAAGATCTTTAAATTTGGGAACTTTAACAACATCTTTTTTCTCAGATTAATAGAGAAATTTTGTCGTGTTAATGTCCAAGCTTTCCTATGTTACTTTATATGCTATATCCCTCCCATGTTTCATTACATGAGCTTTGTGCCACATGTTACATATCGATTAAAGTCACTTCTTCTTGTTGGTATTTTTAAGAAGATGCATCTATTGAGTTTTCCGATAGGTGTTACACTTCCACTAATGAAGGTATTCTATCGCAACCAAACTTAGGCTCCTCTATTTTTTTGATATTCATTGCAAGCATTGTGTGCTTATGGTTTTATTTGAGCTAAAATTGATGTCCATTATAGGTTTTATATGGAGTTAAGATCATATTTAATTTAAAAACATTATATATCCTGTGTAACTCTTACCTTAAGTATGTTGTAAGCCAAAATTTATTTCAATCCTTCCAAATTCTAAATGAAAGCTTTCTTAACATAAAGAAGGTGGGTTTTTTAAGCTATTAGTCTTAGGAATACCATTGACATAAATCCTTTACATATTTCCTTCATTATATGCTTTGACACAATATATACTTACCTGTACTACTGCATAATAAATATGAAGTGGATCATGTTTAATATGTATGATCTATAAGAACCCAAAATTTTTTTACTGTAGGGTTTCATTCACACCAATGCTTTTGATCGAAAATGGTGGTATATACTTGGTCAGACTTTTGAGGGATATCATTTCGTTGAAGATGTTGGGGTTGATTTGAGGAAATTATATGTAAAAGCCATGGGGGTGGTTAAATAAAAAATAAATGCACATATAGTCGAGCTTTGGGTAAGGGCTCACCTTAGCATTAGTACGGAAGGTTCGGCATTGCTTTTTCTAAAGTGAATTGGTTTGGAATTTGATTTTAGCTATGTTCTATATGAAAGGAATATTAATGTTCAATAAAAAAGTTCATTAATATTTATTTTACAAAGTCTATGTTAAAGTACTCATTTAAGGATTGTCATCTATTATTAGAGGAATTGATTTAATCCTCTTCTATGTTTATCTATGTGGCTATATGTTATTAGGTTATGATAACCTGTAAATAATATACTTACTTATGATGAATGTATCTCCTGTCGAACTAAGGGGTGATTCCACCTTTGTTTTAACGACGACAAAATATCTTTACTAATATGTTTGTGAAGTTTGATATGGTTAAGATAGGTATAATGGAAATGTTAAAGTGCATGTTGAAGTTTTTAAGCTGAAGATGATGTTTGGAGTTGAATTACATGAAGATGGATGAAGACTGAGCTAGAAGGGAAGTATCGAATTTGAACTTTAAAATGAAGATGGAAGAAGATCAAGTTCAAGAGTATTTTTTTTAATATGTTGAGTGTAAGTTTTATTCTCTTAATCTTATCGTAGTATCGATGGGCTCACATAATGCTTAATGCATTCATGATTAGTATATTGCATATAGGGTGGATAATAAGGGGTTGTTGTTTGTGACTAATGTGTGTGAAAAATCCTCTTAATGTATTGATAAATGCTTGTATACAGTAGTTTGAATGAATGTATGACTTGTGTGGTAAGTCCTACATGTTAAATTAGAAACGTGATAATATGAGTTAATGAAGTTAGAATGAGGTAACAAAATTTCTTAAATTTTTAATGGATTTTATACAAGTTAAAGTTGAAATTGATTAGAATAAGTGTCAAGGAAATTTGATAAATTGATTGAACATGCTTGCGATAAGTTGGGATATGTATGATTGGGTTTATAATTTATATGAGTTAAGGTTGATTAAGTTTATAATTGATTTGAGTTGAGTTTGTATTGAATTGGACCTTGATAGGATGAGGACACCTCAATTCAACATGGATTAGACAACCGATCCATATATCATTCGATTGATTGATTGTGGCATTATTTACATATTGATGCCTAGATCCTACAATGATAACAATGATAAATTTTTAAAATGTTAATAGATGTTATGCAATGGTTTTCTAACATGTTTTATAAGTTTTTTTAGTTATAAAATGTGTATGTGTGTGTATGGTTTTTTCATTAATAAACATTGTGAAAAAATTCTTAAAAAGAGTTTAAGTATTAAAAGCTTGTTTTGAGAGAATTCTTTGAAGTTTTGTTTGATTGTTATATGAACTTGGTGAAAGTTATGTGAGTTTCATTTAGTATTCATCCTTAACTGTATATGAGCCCTTAAAACACCTTGATGAGTTAAGAGTGAGAAATTTCATCACATATTTTTGTGAGAAAGGTGTTTGTGATAAGGGTTTGTGAAGAAGTGTATTTTGTACAGGTTGAAAGATTAAGAGTAAATTTTATTAAGGGATTATTCTTAATCTTAAAAAAAGAAGAGAGTATTTTTCTTTTAACCATTAAAAAGGAGGGAACGATTATCCTTGAATCTTGAAAAAGAATTTGTAAACTAACAGTATATTTCATTGTTATAGTGAAAATCTCAACAAAGTTTGTTAAGGACCGGATGTAGGAGAAAGTGGACATCTCCAAATTAGGATAAATCAGTTGTTATTTTCTCTTTATCTTTATTTTATTTATTTCCAAGTTATTTTAATTTATTTATATTGTTTGAATCACCATATATTTGGCTTTTGCTTGATATTTTGGTTTATTTTGGGAATTAGGAATTGTGTTTAAGCTTCCTTATATTTGAATATTAGTTGAACATAATATAAAGAAAATTTTAAGTCCCTAAGTCACCCCCTCTTAACTGCCATAGGGATTGAAAATTATTATTAGAGGCAAAGTCTCATACTTGTATAATTTTGGCAAATTAGTGGAAAAAAATAGATGGCACTTTTAAGAGATGACATAGATGTACCTCTTTGTTTAATGGAGATAAGTATTTGTATTAGAGAATTATAATTAAGAATTTTATAATGAGTAAGAGTGTACATTTATAAATATAGTTGTAAAGGGTTCGTAAATTCTCCTAAAATTAGTAAATGGTCAAATAGTTTCTGAGGATGAAAAGGATTAGGACAACAAGGATTACTTTTGATGTCATTATAAATACAAAGGCCATGTTATTAAGCATTCAAAAGTGCTCATACATTTGGGTTTATATAGTTCACACATTGAAGTTAATATCTTGCTATAATAAATGAAAATGGTCATTGCATAGATTGAAAAATAAGACATAGATAATAAAAGGCCCAAATTGAAATCTACTACTTCCATAAAATATTATGTTATTCTCTCATTAAGGTTTCGTTGTTTCACCTAAGGATGTTGATAATTTCAATACTTATTGGTGTGAATTCATCGTTGATCTATCAAAAATAACCATAACATAGATTGGACTTATATTGAGATAATAAAAGACTAAGATTTATATGCAATAACCATTTAAAATGTACAACTTTGTAATTGGAGTGATTTTTAGTCCTTGATAATTTGAACACCTTAAAATCTTCCTGTTGAGATTTGTTCATGTCCAATATATCCTTAGTAAAGATTGAAGTCCATAACGGTGAAAAGCAATGCACTATAAGCCCAGTTCTTATTGTAGTAAAAGAAAAACCCATGATTTGTTGTAATGAAAAGCAAAGGACATTTCATTACATATCATACATGATGGTTTGAGAAATATTATTGAAATGAAAGTATAGTGTGGAATTCAAATTAAAAGTTAAGTTAGTGGATCAAGATGCAACTTAATGGAATGTACAAGAACATGTTGACCATCCAAAGGTATATCAATTGTTATAAAAATGTCAGGTTCATTGGTTAATTATATACAAACCCATATGGATATGGACCCAATTCATTGAACATATGTGTACACTTTCGTGTCCTTATATGAGTGGTGTGCCTAGTCTATGACAATTCTAGTCAATTATGTGACGAAGGAGAGAACAAGAATCACCTACGACATATAAGATAATCAACATGAAAATAGATATGAAGAAGGTGAAACATTGTAAGTGAGTGCCTAAAAATGGCGTCATTTTGATCCTTTAGAAATTGATGTGATAGGAATGAGTTTTATCAAATTTTTGTATGTAAATTCACTTAGTTTCATTCATATTGTTGGCTCAAAAATGCTTATTTTATGTTATATTATGCTTAATCAAGAGGTCACCCATTTTGGATGAATTATGGATTGAGAAATGAGAGGATGGACTCAATTAAGGAGTAAAAAGACAAAGGTTACTTTAATTATAGAAAAAGAAACAAAGAAGAAAACAAAAAGCAAAAAGGCAAGCTAAAAAAAAGAGTAAGTCACGTTTCAAGACATGTGACTTGAAATGTGGCTTGTGCACTTGCAAAACGACATAAAAAAGATATGTTTACTCTTGAAAAAGAGCAACAAAAGAATTGTTTAAAAAGCTTGTAGGCAGCATTTTAAAGAATGAAAAGTTTAGATGAGAAGAGGACAAAATAGTTTCTAAAAGGAAGGCTTAATGAGGAGGCATTTAAAATAAAAAAGGAAAAGTAAGGGAAAACTTAATGAAAGGACACATGACTTATTCTTTTAAATCATAAGCAAAAAACATTTTAAAGTGGATAGGAGAGGAGGCTTAGCATGTAACCTTAGGAAGAATAAGACAAATCTTTAAAAGCTTTCTAGGAGAGAAGCTTTCTAAGTGGGAAAGAAGCAAATGTTTTAAGGGGAGAGGAGCAAAAACGTTTAAAGCTTAGAGCTTGCTTTCCTTAGTGGACGACTATATGAATTTTCTTTTTTTTTCTTCCTTTTTCCTTTATTTTGGTCATGTTTTTTTTCTTTTTATTTCCACAATTTTTTATGTCCTTATGTCAAATGCTTTCATCTATAGTTCCTTAGTTTAATACTTTCCTAGTTGTAATGTTTGGGTTATGTCTTATGCCTTTTTTATTTTATGAACTTGAGATTTTTATTAATGGATGGCTTTATTTTATTTTCCAGCCCTTACTTATGTTATTTTAGTTTGTTTATTGTTTTAGTTAATTTCATAATGTTAACTTAGAATTTTCTTGGGTTAGAAGGTATAAATAAGATCTTAGATGAATAATTGTGAGAATTAATTATGAATTGATTGAGAATTGTGTTTTAGGTCAAGGATGAATTGGAATTCTGGTTCAATGACATGAATTAGTGATTTATGCATAAGATTGATCACCCTAGGTATAATTTCTACTTTAATTTCTAGGAATAAGCTTGTGATACATAATAATCCTAATGATTTCTTCAAGTAGCAGTTAATTAATTAATTTTTTCAGTGAACTTAACTAATTCATCTAGGATTCCAATTCTCTAAGTTACATAATTTGAGCTTACGAGATTATGGCTTAGGTTAATCGTTCCCTAGTTCTTAAAGCTATTGCACCATTAAATTTAGAGAACTTATTCTAGGTTGTTTGTGTAGTTAGGGATACTTTTAGAACTTGTTGGATTCATCTAAACTTGGAGGAACTTAGGATTCAAGAGCTTGTTTGGATCTATAGGCTAGAATCTTAGGCTAATCATAATTTATATATTTCAATGAATAGTTACAAGTCCTCAATCCTAGAAATATCTTCTACCTAACCTTTCATATTAGTTATTTTTTTCCTATCTTCTGCTTTATGTTTGTTATTGTCTGTTTAATTTAATTTTCATTGCATTCAAAGTTTTTTTTAATTTTCTTTTAGTGCAACCTTAGGAATAGCTTCTAAACATAACTAACTCTCTGTGGGATCGACCCTGACTTACTTTAGTTACATAGTTAGGATTAGTTAGAAATTTTATTATTTGGTAAACACGTGACTGTTTTACCATGATGTGACGTGCAATAGGTTGTTTACAATGTTCATAAGTAACATAGTGGCATCGACATTACTTCTGTAACACCCCTTACATAAAATCTCCAATCTTAAAATTTTCTAATGGCAATATCCTTAAAATCACAATCAATTATAATGAAAACATTACTTTAAAAATAATAAGAACCATTATTATCTCTACGACTTGGCTGGCCTACCTGTAATCTCTCTATTACTTGAAAATTATAGTGGTAAGAAGTGAACTGCCAACTCAATAAGGATAACTAGAATATACCCTTTCACATAAAACATATAAGGAAACAAATGGTATATTTCAACATATATCATTATCATACAGCTTTTAACATAACAAATTCTTAATAACGGATGTAATACTAGCAACATGTATCTCTAATAATGCAACTTAACAATCATCACAAACCAAGCAGATTATACGCAATAATAATATATTACAGTTTTATGTAAACTCTTAATTTTATAACTAAGTTAGGTTACCAATTATTTTTATTTTTTATAAGGTCTCTACTTAATCTAGTAGGATATATCTAATAGTCCGTTGGCTCAAATTATCTCCTCACAATCTCAATCATTCGATGGATATGAAAATATAATATATATCTGCAACAGGGAATCTCTCTATTATATGACATTTGGTACTTCAGCATCACTCTAATGCCTAGTCATGGCATAGGACACTCCTCAAACTCAAGCTATTCTGGCAGTATTCTAGTACCTAGCCACGGTTACAAGACATTCTCGGAACTCAAGATGCCCTAGTACCTACTCTACAGATAGGTATTTACTCTTACTCCTATCTCAATCACATCATAATCATCATCATATATGACCATTAAACATATGATATCCTAGGTAAGCTATTACTCTATTTACTCTATTTATTCTTTCAATATCATTCAATTCCATTCATTTGTGCCACATCATTATCTAATCCCATATCATGGTACCCATAATCATAAATTCCCATAATTATAATATTCAACTCGTACTCATAATTAACACTCATATGTTTTCAACCTATACTCATAATTGACACTCATATGTTTTATACTCAGAAAATCATATTTTATACAATACACGACATTATCACATATAAAAATGTGAATCAATCATTATAAGATTTATAATACAATCACACCTTCTAATTTCACATAAATAAGTACATTCAGTATTCAAAAAAATATTAAATAAATTTCATGGATTCACCCTAACTAATCCTAATTTATTACCTATTTGTAAAATTTAACTTTTGATTATATATCATATTTTGACATATCCATCACACAACTTACTATTTTAAATATCCATAATACACTCGCAAACTAATTAATAGTGTACACAATATTCCCACTACAATAAAAACTCTTATTTCATAAATCTCATGTAATTATACACTTCAATTAATATAAATAATTTATTATACCACTATGTATTATATGATCTTCATTAATGAATAATGTCATAAATTGTACATAAAAAACATAAAAAATCACATAAAAACATACAATTTAATTAATTTTTATACAAAACTCATGTTAGTTTTGTAATACATAAAACATATAATATGAGTACATCCTAATTAACCACTTATCTAATCTCCCAAAACAATTGAAATTCAAAATCAGGTTTGAACTAATAACTTTATCCCCTGACATTAGCACATAAATATCACAAGACTATTATCAAGTTCAATTAAATTTAAAATAACTAAATAATTAATCCTTTTTTTATTTTATTCCAAAATTTTACTACTAATATCCTATTTGCTATCTCTTTTTACCTTTTCCTTATTCTTTTCCCCTTTTCCCAATTATTGTTCTTTAAAATTGTTTGAACACTAATGCTATTTTATTATTCAAATCTAGTTTTATTATTTATTTTTATTATCAAATGTTAAACAATTTCCTTTCTTCTCCTCTCTTATTTCTTTATTTGACTCTAGATCTTTATATCTATTTTATTAATTGACTAAAAATGTGAAGAACAGCTTTAAGCTTTCTGTCATATACAAACTAAACTTAGTAGTTGATAATTTCTTTAACTCTTGAATGCTAATTTCTCAATCTCATTATTAAAAAAAATTTTAAGAGGAAAATGTTGAAATAAAAGGAATAGAATATGACCTCCAAACAATCTAAGCCTTTCTATATATAAAATCACCAATCAAGCATCATATCCTCAAGTAATCCTTTTACTATAAGAGCTTTTCCATTATAAAACATGAAGAAAATGATAATACAAATACAGATCTTCACATCTTATTTAAAACTTCAATTAATAAAAAAGAAAAATAAATGAGTGTCATTTATGGCTATTGACATTCGTGCTCAGAGGTTGATGGTAGTGAAAGTAAGAAAACTAACCTACCACTCTCTTCACCCATTAACACTTCAAAAAATATAAATTATTCAGTTAATTAGAACAAAAACGAGTTAAAGATAAACACTGAAACTAAAAGGATTTACTAGCACACTTAGAACTCACCAGTGAAAAAATTGTAAAAGAAAGAAGAGAGGAACCATTAGTACTAGAACATCTCACGTAGACGAAAAGGAACCTTCTTTGCAAAATTTTAAATTATTTCATATATAAAAACAAAATGAGAGAGTAAGAGGAAAATAAAAATGATGAGGTTAAAAGAAAAAGAGGGTTCTAGAATGTTCTACAGTTGTGTTGCAATAAGAAATGAAAAGCAAGGATTTTGTTTTGTTTTGTTTATAATTTTTTCAAGGAACATTTATCATTGTGTTGGGCTAAAATAACTTAAACCCAAGGCTTTTTACTATTGGTGTTATAGTTCTTCTTTCCTTAAGAAAATTTCTTCCTCGAAATTTACTATATACTTGAATTTTAGACACACAAAGATCCTAATATTGTACATCATTTGTTACTTTTCAAATGGTCTCTTACGAAGCAAATTGGTTACTCCACAAAACTAATACCATAAATATCTGTCATTCCTCATCCTTCTTGTCTTTGTCTTTAGATCTCCATTGACTTTATAAGTAAAATCTCTAATTACCCTAATCTTGACCTCAAATATTATATAACTTGGATTAAATTGGTAACATCTTAACAGAGGCACATAGAATTGGTAACATCTTAGTATAGAGTTACGAAAAAACATTTAAAGCTTTAAGCTTCCAAGAGTAAAAACGTGATTAAGGAAAAAAAAAAGGAAAGCCTTTAGGAGCATAAACACACATTTTAAGAAGCAAAGCATTCCTTTGGTAAGTGGATGAAAAATTTCATCCTCTTGGAAGACATTAAAAAAGCTTAAGAAAGTTTTCCAGGAGGATCTACACACATTGTTAAAGAGGAAAGGACAAAAAAAAGTTTGGCAAAAACAGATTGAAAAAAGCAAAAAAAGAAGGCTTGAAGGGCTTGGATTGACACGAAGCCTTAAAAAGCATAAGAGAATAAAAGCTTTTCAAAGCTTTCTTTCCAAGTGACGGCAATAACAACACATAAAAGAATGCTTAGACAAAAGCTTTCAATGCTTCTAGGGATGGCACAAGAGCTTGTTTTCCTTAGTGTAGTGAGCAGCAACGTTAAAGGCCATTCTTCCTTAGGTTTTTTTTTGCCATTGTTCTTTCATTTAATTAGCTTTAGCTGTTTCTTTTTATTTCCAAACGTTTTATGGTCATGTTTTCGAATGCTTTGACATTAGTTCCTTAATTTAATGCTTTCCTTTTTATTGTTCTTTGCATTTAGTTTAAGTTTTGTTTAAATATTGTGTTCAACCTTTGTTATTTAGTTAATATATGGTATTATTTTCTTTTTCCAGCCTTTTATTTGTTATTTCTATTATGCTTTTTTTTGTTATTTTTGTGATGTTAGGTTAGATTTTGCTTAGGTTGGAAGATATTAATGGGGATTTGTCCTAACAATTGTGAGAATTGATTATGAATTAATTGGGTATTGTGATTTAGGTCAAGGTTGAATTTGGATTCTAGTTAAAAAATAAGAATAAGGAATTAATTCATAGGATCAGCCATCCTAGGTATAATTTCTAATTTAATTGCTAGGAATAAGCTTGTGATACGTAATAGTCCTAGTCATTTCCATAAGTGGTAATAGGTTAGTAGAATTTGTCATTGAAGTTAATCAATATATTTTAGGATTCCAATTCTCTAAGTTACACAATTTAAGCTTGCAAGATTATGGCTTAGGTTAGCTGTTCCCTAGTTCTTAATGTTGCTGTGCCATTAAATCTAAAGAGCTCCTTCTAAGTTTCCATGCAGTGAGGGATATTTTTAGAACTTATTGGATTTATCTAAAAATAGGTGGAAGAGAGGATTCAAGAGCTTGATTGAATCTATAAGCTAGAATTTTAGACCAATCGCAATTTATTTATTTTTATGATCAATTATAAGTCTAAAATTCTAGTTATATCTTCTCTCCAGCTTTCTTTTTTTATTGTCTGTTTATTTTTATATGATTTTATTTATCTGTTTTGTGTTCGTTACTTGCCTTTGTGTTTAGTTTTAATTTCTTTTCATTGCAGGGTTTTTCTTTTCTTTATTTTTTTCTTTTAGCACAATCTTAGGAATAGCTGTTAAACACAATAAACTCTTTAAGGAATTGATCCTGACTTGCCCTAATTACATAGTGAGGTTAGTTAGGTAATTTATTATATAGAAGTTCGCGATAACTTACCAAAATCACTCAAAATAAAAATGAAGAAAAAATTTAGGGTTAGAAATCACTCTAGAATTAACCAATGCTCATTAAGTCAAAAACATCAATTTTACGATAATACCATAATTAATAATTAACTAATAATCAAAATCATCTTAAGATGAACTATTTAAGTGGTCACCATTAGACTTCTAACAACTTAAGTGTGTATGGTGTAAACGAATAACGAAGATATCTTCCCTCAATACTTAAATGAAGTTGTTATCAATTTGATAGTTAAAAAGAAAACTAAAGCACAAAAAGTGTAGGGTGAAAGAGACTAGTGCTCCCTTGAAAGTTTAAGTCTAATGGAAAGCACAATTGTGCAAAGAAGATGATTAAAGCTTGTTATCCATTACTTGAATAAAATTGTTAAATAGATCAAGATTTAGAAACAAGATAAACATAAAAGAAAGAATATAAAACAAGTCTTAAGGAATGAAATAATGCTAGGTTTCCTCTGAATAAGCACTTCCATAAGGTCTTTTGCTTGAACCATATTGTTAGAGAATCTGAATCCTCTTTTTAGGTCCATCTGCCCAAACTTGTTCTTCTTCTTTATGCTAACGTGTCACCTGCTTATTATTTATTATACCTATAGTTGAATTTTGTTTTTGACAATTTATAACTTTCTCACTACTCCCTGACATAAAATAGTGATGTACACCGCCATTTGATTCTCAAAATCTATAATGCCCAAAAATTCAATATTCCCAGAAACTTCTTTCTCTTCCTCAATGTCCCTATCCTCAATAGAATTATCAGTATCATCACTAGACCTAAATTACAACTCCTCTTTTCTCTTAATTATGTTTGCACCTTCTAATTCCCTAGATTCCTCTTTGGGCTATTATTGATAATAAATGGGTGATAGTGGATCTAAATAGCTCTCATTATGCCAAGAGTAGTATGGGTGGTATGTCTAACTAAGGTTGTAGGTACAATTTTATTACCCCTTGTTTCTTGTCCAGTTATCACTCCAATTGTAGTTTAACACTTCTTTATCTTTGTACCACTAGAGGACTTGCTAGTGGAAACCTTGCCATTTCATGATGTCTACTACCTGCACTTCAAAACTCCCCATAATAAGATAAATAAAAAATTCTATAAATTAAACATAAAAAGCAAAACAATGAAAAAAATTGTTAGTCTAGCAAAGATAAGAATTTTCTAATATCTAAATGCAGTCTCTCGTAATGATGGCAAAAACTTGATGTATGGTATAAATATACCTATAATTTTTAAATAAAATGAATTCTAGACCTTAATTTTAACAATTTTAAGACCACAAATAGGCAAGTACAATTATCTTATCGTAGTTTAGCTACTATGAGTCTGAATTGCCGATCTAATGAGGATTGTTAATGGAGTTATAGTAATCTCCTTTTCCATACTCTTTATCCTAACCAATTCAATGAATGATTTAATAGTAACTAAAATAAACTAAATAACTAACTAATAATTATAAAACAACTTCACTAGATTGAGATGTAATTAAAAAGTTAAGGACCTAGATGGTTAATTGCCCCAAGACATGTTCTTGTTAATCATTTAATTTTGATTTAACAAAATTTCCATAATTACTTAGATTGTAGATTCCCTAAAATAGAGCATACTCTCTCTTAAGTTATATAATTCCAATCCAACTTGATAAATTAAGTAGAAGTTTTCCTTATCTCAAAATGATAGTTGAATGCATTAATTGTTTAATGGAATCGATTATTTTAATTATATTCACATCTAAACTAGAAATCTTACATAAACCTATCTTTAGGTCTTTATGTAAGATTCATGGCCTATAGGTTGATCTATTCATATAAATGAACTTTCAATCTAAATACATAAAGTCATATTATTGAAATTGAAACTCACTTTAGCATAACAATTAAAAACCATTTTATTAATCCCATAGATAAATATAAGACAAGACTGAGAAATTCAACATTAAATCAAAGGAACAACATCAAACACCATGTCTCAGTGTTCATAAACATCTATACCCTACAAGAATTTAGGTCATAAACATATCAAAATAAAAACTAATAAAAAACAATAAATATGCATTGGAAAGTACATTCACATTGTTTGAATCCTTAGATCATCAATTACTAGTGTTGAAAAGAAATCTTGAAATTAAATCTCTTAATGTTTTGATCCAATTCTCCTCCTCAAATAGCTCCAAAATCTTGTAAAGATGGCTTAGAAATGGATTTGGTCTATTAGTGGCAACTTTAGGCTTTTAAGGATCAAATGACTCGAGAGAAAAGCTTAAAATTGGCTCAAATACCAAAAAAGCTCAATAGCCCCATAACCTTGGCTCATCATCGTTGAACAAGGCATATACTCTTAAATCAAAATCTTACAAGAAAGCTCATGGCCATGAACCTGGCCATAAGTCTCCTCCAATTTAGCTTCTCTTGGTTTTTTCTTGATGAAAGCTCCATAGTTTGTCCTATGGCCGTGCTATTTGATATGGAGCTCAACAATTTGATGCTCTTGCTCTTCCTTTTGACTTTATAACTCACAAACAACCTATAAAATCATATACATTCATCCAAAACAACATAAGTAACATCATATTGAAGATTTAACCAAATATTTATTAAATTAACATAGAAATATCACTCAAACATAAAATTATCTGCATGAAAGTATGCCTAAAAGATGTATAAATTTACCATTATCATTTATTTACTACCTAATACATCTATTTATGGTGAAAATTTGGCTCATTAGTTCCTTGTGACTATTTTGCAATGTTAAAATTCATGATGCTTATTTTCATATTGGTTTTTTCCTATTCTTGCATACATTAGTTGACCAATACTCTGTATTGGTCATGTAGCAACTGACTAACCAATATATAACATTGGTTGATCAATTTTGCAAAATTTGACACGTTGGTCGATCAATGAAACCTTTTAGTTCACCAGTAATGGTCAACTAGTATCTAAACAAATTGGTTTTTAACATTTTAAAGCACAATTAAACACATTTAAATCAACTTAAAACAATCCTTAACAATTTAAAATAGTTTCTTAACTCACACGTATACTTTTAAAACTTTACCAAAAACACTTTTGCTCATCAAAAGGATTATTTAAAACCATTACCCTTTCCTCTTAATTATGTAACCTATATGCATTAACTAATTATGAATGCAATGAGTCCTTTGAACGTAATGACAAGAAGAAGTATGACTTATATCAGAATTTTCAATATTAAAATCTATTTAACCTCTAACTTGGTCTTCAAATATGATTCCTTTTCAACTTAATCATCATATGCTGTACTTATGCTCTAAGATTCCAAAGCTCATCTCTAAAACACTTTTTGAACATAAAAATCATTCCAAAAACTTAAACACATCAAGATCATTAGTACAACATTATTTTATTATCATCAAAATTAGGTTGAATCATCCTTAGCTCAACAATCTAATTTTTTTTATGATGACAAAATCATGTGATATTTCAAATCATAAAATCAGAATAAATATGAAATATTTCAAATACCACTTAGACTTAAAAAAAACCTAAAAATTAGTAAAACATATTCACCTTTTATACAATACCAAAAGCAACAAGATGATCCTATTTCAAATGTAATATCATAAATACACATCCAAATTTACTCCAAGATTTTCATCATTCATTACAAATATTTAACATATTAAATTATCTAAGTTTACTAACTCCACCTAAGTTAGTCCAAATTTAATATATTAAAGAATTTTCAAATTTTACAAACTCAAACTCAATTTTTTTACAAACTTAAACAATTTAACTAAACTCCCTCTAAATTTATTAAAGTCTATAAAAACCCTAACTCAATTTTTTTGTTTACAAACTTAAACAATTTAATCACACTCCCCCTAAATTTGTTAAAGCAATAAATCCCCCTATTTTCATGTAATATATCTATTTAAAATTTAAATTCCCTTAAAATATTTATATTAAAGATAATCTTAGAATACAAATTTTATATCTTTAAATAATAAAAATGACTATTTCAATAAGATATATTTCAATATTTCTACTTCAATATACATATGAATTTATAGATAATCAATTAATAATATTTTTAGTTATTTCTTAAATTAACTCTAATTAATTATTTTTAATATAAATATTATGAATATAAAGATAAATTTTAGATTTAATTTAATTGGAGTTATTAATAAGAGTTATCAATGAATAATTTTTTAGTAATAAATTATTGATAATTAAATAAATTGGAGTTAATTTAAGACATACAAAAAAATATTATTAATTGAATATTTATGAATTTATATGTATAATGAAGTAGAACTATTAAAATATATTGGAATGATTATTTTAATTTTTCAAAGTTTTGAAATTTTTATTCTAAGATTATTTTTAATATAAATATTACGAATATAAATATGCATTTTATTATTAATTTAATTTGAGTTATTTATTGAATTTGTCAATTATTTAAGATACTAAATAAAATATAATTAATTATTTATTTATGAATTCATATGTATAGTGAAGTAGAAATATTGAAATATTTCTCAGAGAAATAGTTATTTTAATTATTGAAAATTATGAGAATTTTATTTTAAGATTATTTTTAATATAAATATTATGAATATAGATGTATAATTTAGAGTTAATTTAATTAGAGTTATCAATTTATAATTTTTTAGTTATAACAAAAAAATATTATTAATTAATTTTTTATTGATTTGTATGTATAGTAAAGTAGACATAATAAAATATATCTCATCGAAATAATTATTTTAATTATTCAAAGTTATGAAATTTTTATACCAATATTATTTTTAATATAAATGTTATGACTATAAATATACATTTTAGAAAGAAAAATAGAATAAATTATACCTTACCTTTATTGTTTAGCCCAATTTTATTTCACTCCAACTTTTGAAAATTTTAGACACAGACTTAAAAGAAATTTCATTGTACTAGTTGTCATGCCATTTTTCACATCACTTGCCACATCAACACATGTTACATCATCCGCCATGTCGACATTACTAGCCATTAATAAGACCATCTTTTTTTAATGACATGAGAGTGTAGTGAAAATTGCATCAAATTATAAGGGGTTTGATGTAATTTATCAAGTACAAGGAGGGTATATAAAAACCCTTGAAACTATAGGGGGTTATATAAAAAAACTACTAGCATAACATATTTGACTTCCACCATGAAAAAAGCTCTCAAAATTTGTTTCTTACTAAACCAAGGCACTAGTGTGTTGCCTAAAAATCGATATGCTTTAGAAGTACTTGTCCTATCTAACAAACAACCTGAATAATCTAGATTTGAATACTTAACTAAATCTAAAAATGTGTTTCCAAGATACTAAAGACCTAAGTTTATTATATCATATAAATACCTAAGGATGTGTTTTACATTTCATAGATATGAGTCTCTAGGACATACTTGAAACCAAGCACATAAAAATACACTAAACATTGTATTAGGTCTATGTTGCATGGCATTCCCAACTAATCTTTTTAACTCAAATTTAACTTAAAGTTAGCTATAGAAAATTATACATATCACAAGTAATATAGAGAACCTATAATAATCAAGATATCATTCTCTCAAGGATCTATGCATAACTACTATGTTAATCGAGTTAAAATTATCTAAAGAATTCCAAACTGATTGATTAATTAAATTAAAATTATTAAAAAATATTATTTAATGTAAAAGAAATTCAAATTATTAATAAAGTTTACTAAGCCTAATGTATAGCTAAGGTTTTAGATTTCAATGATTTAACTGAGTTAAAATTGATTATGTGGATTAATCTAGGATATCTTCTTAAAAATAAGACATAACTATAGTTAAGTTAATATGCTATCTGTACTAGTCATATTCCATTATTTAGTCACTTAACAAAATTAGATAATAGGCTTCAATCTCAAGAAATTTAATCTTAAAATACCTAAGAATTAACACTCTTAGAATTAATCAATGTTTGGTCATTCATTAATTTAAATTACGTTATTTATCGACTTTTCTAATAACTAGGGTAAATTTTTTGAATTCCTAATTACAAGTGAATATGTTCTAAGTGAATAGCTTAAAATAGAGGATCAAATACTCAAATAAATAAATATTAGCATACAATTCAAAGAATAAAACTCAATTAAATCATCCACTATTCTTGCCATAGCTATTAAAAAAATTTCACTCTTAGTAATTAATAAAAACTAAGAATTAAGCATAAAAACACATATCTATTGATTAAAAAGCTATGAGATGAGAATATAATGAAATTTAAGTGTTAGAATATATTGAAATATGCTCCAAACTAAACTTAAATCTTAAATCATGTTGATCCATTCCTTATAATCTAAAAAAATAATTTTGAATACCTATTACAACAAATTAAAGAAGAAAATATAATGGAAACCAAAAATTCTACAAAAATAATTATAAATTCCAGCTAAACATTAACTCAAACTCTTTGTAAAGTCTTTAAAAGATGCTTAAATATTTCTTGTTAGGAGGCTTGGGGAGTGCTGGGTCTCATTATTCTCTTGAATTGACTATCATGCTTTATATATGAAAATAGTTGTGACATTAAGGACACATGTTGTTCTTTTAGAAATTCACCCCTAATTGATTCCTTTTGCATAAAACTCACCTTCTTTAACATGAACATGCAATTCAAGCAATAATACCTAGAATTTGGACAATTTAATATCAAAATAGGGGTGAAAACATATCAAATGATACTCTAAAATCCTATAAATTGCAAATTTACTACTCTACTAGTAATAATATATAATAAACTATCAATTATTCCTTAATATTGTTCTGCATCTACTAGTTTACTTTTCTCGTCTTTTTTAGCTAGTGGACGTGCTAATAGGTGTGCCTAATGGTTTTGCTTGATCAATTCCAAAGTATTTGAGCAACTCTTTTGTATATTTCGCTTGATTAATAAAGATACCTTCTTTCATTTGTTTGATTTCAAGGCTAAGGAAGAAGTTCGATTCACCCATAATGCTTATCTCAGACTCTCTACTCATGAACTTTAAAAATTCTTAATGCAAAACTTCATTAGCAACACCTAATATAATATCATCCACATATATTTGAACAATCATAATATCTTTTTAATGCTTCTTAATAAATAAGGTTGTATC
This sequence comes from Pinacopodium congolense, assembly GCA_028565735.1. Taxonomy (NCBI): domain Eukaryota; kingdom Viridiplantae; phylum Streptophyta; class Magnoliopsida; order Malpighiales; family Erythroxylaceae; genus Pinacopodium; species Pinacopodium congolense. The sequence continues at coordinate 7,576 of JAOXYD010042764.1, read as the reverse complement.
TAGTTTTTCTTTAATAAAACCATTTTCTATGAGAAAAGCACCTAACATATCATATAAAGCCTTAGATGCCTGTTTTAAACCATGTAATACCTTAGTTAATTTTAAAAACATGGTTGCGTTCATCATGTCTTTCAAAACTAGGAGATTGTCCTTTGAATACCTCTTCTTGTATAAATCCACTTAAAAATACATTTTCAACATCCATTTTAAAAATTTTGAAACCTATATACTTTATAAATATTAGCAAAACCTAATTGTTTTTAACCTAGCTACGAGGGAAAGTATTTCACCATAATCTATACATTCTTCTTAGTTATACTGTTAAGCTACTAACCTAGCCTTGTTCTAACTATATTACCTTATTTTTCTAACTTATTCTAAAAAATCCATTTTGTACCTATAATTGGGTGATCTATATGCCTAGGCACTAAGATACAAACTTTATTTTTTTCGAATTAGTTTAACTCTTCATTTATAATTATCCAATGTTCATTACTTAAGGCTTCTTTTACACTCTTAGGCTCAAATTGTGAAATAGATGCAAGATAAGCCAAATTTCTAAAATGAGAATGAGCATTTACCCCTTACTGAACATCACCTAGTATTTGCTCAAATGGATGATCCTTCTTGTGTTTCTAATCCTTAGGTAGCTCATCTTCTTTTTCACACATGGTTTAACCATTGGCTCTTTGGGGTGTTTGTCCTTGATCCTTCTTCATTAGCTAACTTTTCCAACTCTTTAGAAAAACCTACATCATCATCCTTAAGTTCTCTCTTACTTTTAGAGGAGTTGGATTTATGAAATACTACATGCATGGTTTCTTCAATGACCCAAATTCTTTTATTAAACACACTATAAGCCTTAATAGTTAAAGAATATCTTACATAAATACTCTCATTAGCTCTAGAGTCAAATTTGATAACTTATCCATTATTTTAAAAATATAGAATTTGCACCCAAACACTTTAAAATAATTGATTATATATTTCTTAGCATTCTATAGTTCATAAGGGGTATGATCCATCTTAGGCCTAATATATATAGTATTTACTATATGAAATGCACATGAAACTACTTTGTCCTAAAAATAATTAGGTAATTCATATTCATTTATCATAGTCCAAGAAATTTTTGGCAAAGTCTTATTGTTAGGGGTCAATTTGTTTTCATTTTGATTGATTAATTGATGACTTATGCCCCTAATTATGTGTTTAATTAGTTAATTTATGTATTGATTTGTTAATTTTTAGGATGTTGATCAAAATTGGAGAAATTTTCCAAAAGGATCAAAGTTTGTCTCACTAGTCAACCTATAATGTAGGTCTACAGCCCTAAGGTTAAGGATGAATAGGGTGCTGCTTAAGGATGATTAGCCCCAAGGTTAAGAAGTCAAAATTTGACCATCAATGGCAAGCTACATGGTGCTGTTATGAGTCGGTCAGGTGTCATTGAAGGATCAGTCAAACAATATCAACTCAAAATCTCCAAATTTATGATTGTGGGATATCTCCAATTAATTCCATTATCTTCTAGCACAAGTGGGAGTCCAGATAACTTGTATAACACAAGAAAAATAAAATAATACGTAATCAATGGAGGAGAATTTAGATCTGACATAGATAAAGTTGTTCTTGTTTCTCTCTTAATGTTTACTTTTGATTCTTTTAGCTTTAAACACTTATAATTTGAGTTGTGGAGTGAATTTTGAGTTGCTACTTATTAGAGAACATTGTTAAGACATATATCTTTGTTTCTAAACCACTATAAAGGGTTTCTAAACTTAGATTAATGCTTTATCAAAGCTTATGTTTATATTCTTAAATGTTCTTTGATTTTCTTGCAAGATCTTGTGAAATTTGAAGCTTTGCTACTTTTTAGATCATGTTGAGGAGTTAAAGACTTGTCCAAAAGCTTTCTAAACCTGTTTTGTAACTTCTAAACTCATTAATTTAGCTTGTATTTTAGGATCTATCAAAGTATGTGGCTTAAGATGCATGTTTTATATGCTTTGATGATAACGTGTAGCCAAATCCATTTTCCAGTTTAGGATTGGTTTTTTAATGATTTGAGAGAGTTTGAATGAATATATTAGGGTTTGATTTTTTTTATTGATGGTATTAAAGTTCTGATTTTGAGTTGATGACTTAATATATAGTGAAAGATAATCTAAAACATGAGAAATCAATTTATGTTATTGGAAAAATCAATAAATAACACAAATCAATCAATGAATGACCAAAATTTGATTATTTCTTAGAGTTAGAGATCTGAGACCGCAAATCTAGAAATCAACCCTCTTGAAATTAAAGCCTATTGACTAGATTTAACGCGTAACCAAACTTTAAACTAAAGTTTAATGGAGAAAAGGCATAAGTCTTAACTATAACTTTGTCTTGAATTCACGAAGGAACTATAATTCAGCCTTTAAAATTGTCAAGTGCTTGATTAATTTATTAATCACCTAATCCTTAGCCAAATTCCGCAATTTGATAATTTGCAGTAATTTGGAAATCATTTTATATTTCAAAATTGCAAAGTCTGCAGTATAGTAGGATAGTTAGTAGTTTTTCATATTTTTAATCATTTAATTTGGAAATTTCCTAGATAATTGTAATCTAGTTAACTTGGTACTTAACCAATCATAAGTTCCTCTTGGGTTCGACACTTAAAGTCTTAAAATTACTCCACTTTATTAGTTGTTTGACAGGTGTACTTGCCTTTTGCAGCGTTGGTTTTCTAGTAAATTTATTTTGGTTTTCAAATTAAAATCGTTAAAAGTGCTTAACATTTTTTAATCACTCAACCAATGAACAACACTTATTTTTTCTTTCTATTATACCATTTTGTTGGGAAGTCCTAGGGGAAAGAAGTTATGAGATATGTTGATGTCATCCATAAAAAATTCAAATAATTTATTTTCAAAGTTTTTGCCATCATCACTTCTAATAGATACAAGAGACAAGATTTTTTATTTTAAATTTTCTTTAAAAATTCCAAAAAAGACTTAAAAATTTTCATAATGTCTCCTTTAGTCTCATCTTATAAGTTAGGGGAAAACCTATTAGCTCTTTAATGGGAATGATGTTTAGGTCCTTACCTTCTTTTATGGTTGCCACTTTGGCTTCCAACAACTTTGGTATGGACCTAAGTATCTTTCTCATAAATTCCATATTAGTATAAGTTTTTCCTAAACATTTAAGAGCACTGATAATATCAATAAATCTTGAAAACATAGAATATATGTTTTCATCATACATCACATGGAAAAGTTCACATTGATGGGTCGACATACTAACCTTACTTTCTTTTACTTGGCTGGTTCCCTCACATGTCATTTGTAAGGTATGCCAAATCATATAGGTAGTTTCATACATAGATAACCTATTGAATTCATTCCTACTCAAAGAAAAATTGAGGATATGCATTGCTTCATTATTCAAGGACACTACTTTCTCATCATTAATATCTTATTCATACTTGGATTTTAACATCTTTTGATTACTTATAACTTTAGTTGATATGGGGGGAGGGGTTTCATTGTGATACTATTTGCCATAACTTAACACTATCAGCTACAAGGAAGCATCTTATCCTAGTTTTCTAATATGGATAATTGTTTCCATTAAACTGTGGAGCCTTAATTATATTTTGATCTTCTATTTTACTGGAGGGTTCAAAGGTGTTTATGTGTGCCATATTACTACTCACTAATTTTCTAGAATTAAACTAATGTGAAACTTGACTTTGATACCACTTATTGGTAATAATTGGCTCCTAAAGGGTGGGTCAATTAGATTCTTTAAAACTTTTAAGTAAATTGTACCTAATTACACAAACCCTCTAAACATATATGCAGAAGCTTAATAAACAATTGAATATAAATAATATGAAATAATGTAAAACTTTGAAAAAAAAAAGAGTAAATTAAGAAGATGTGAACTAAATTTATAATAGCTCAATTTCAATCTCTGCACTTATGTCTACTCCCCATTACCTTGTTGAATATTTCACTATCTTAGTTATCAAATGTACAACTTTTGGTCCCTTTTTCAAGGTTTTAGAGTAACTTAGCTAACTTTTCAATTTAACAACTCTCAACCCCTCATAAATAGCTAAAAAATGTCTTATTTAACTTAAAAAGTGTTTAATAAGAAATCATTTGAAAATGTATGGATAAAAATAATCTTGAAACAATACCAAAAATTAATCAAATTTCATCAAAACTCACATAAAATGGTTTAAATATCTTGCATATGATTCGCATAACTCTTAAATGCCTTATACATTATCCAGTGCACCTATTTATAGTTAAATTTCAACCTACTAGCCATTTGTGACCATTATGCAATGTTAAACTTTATTAAACTCATTCTCCATTGGTTTTTATTTGTTAGTGTGTAATTATCACATACATCACTAGAAGAATATCTTGTATTTAGTTGATATATAATACTTATCATGACTAGTCTTATAAAATTTAGGTCACATATGGTCCATTAATCCCTATATAATTTGGTTTTTAACAATTCAAAATACAATGAAATACATTTAAATCATTTAAAAATAATTCCTAACACTTTAGGACTCTTTATCAATACACATGGACTATGAAAACTTTTATAAAAACATTTTTACTCATTGAGAGTATTATTTTAAAACCATTCATCATACATTTCCTCTTGATTTTATAACTTATATGCATTAATTAATCATATATGCAATTATGCATGAAAAGAGCCTTTTTAACACAATTATAAGATATTGAAAAACTTACATAACGAGTACAATATTAAACCAATTCTTCTTATAACTTGGTCTTCAAATATGAGCCTTTTCCACTTGATCATAACATATTCCACTCAAACTCCAAGACTCCAAAACTTATCTTTAAAACACTTCTTTAACATACCTGTCTTTCCAAAATCTTAAACACAATAAAGTCAATAGTACAATATTATTTTGTCATCATTAAAATTAGGTACAGCTACCTTTGGTTCAACAGAATTTTGTAAGGGTTATTTTGAAGCCTATTCAAAAACGGAATTGCACAAATGGAATTTGAGATAGAGAAATTACCAACAAGATGTTGGGGGTGGAGTTGAAGCACTATTTTCAAAAGAATAGGTAACTTATAAGTAGGATAAAATAGAATAGGTGAAGCTTGAGCATGATAATATACAGGCCTAAGTAGTGGATCTATCTAGCCAAATTCAGGCTCAATTAGGGAAGAACAAAAAAGCTTCACACATGAATCTAAGACTTAGGAAACAAACTATTGAGACTAATCCAACTGAAGTTCTAACACAAGAATAGAAAACAGGTGATTAAGTAAGCAAGTTTAAGAAAAAAATCTTGTTGTAAATCTAATTTATCCAAGAGCATGAAAGCAAATCCTAGTGGTATTGAGGAGGATATAATTGGTATGAAAAGGAAATCAATAGGGAAAACTAGAACCAAGGTACCATTAGCCTCCCCCTTTCTTTTTTAATATCTATCCTTAGATAGAATGTAAGGAGCATGAATACTCTTAAACATGGAAAGAAATATCTAATTGTTTAAAACAAATAAAATCTTTGTTAATTGGATTATTAGAAACTAAATTGAAAGAAGGGCACCTTGTAACCTTTGGATCATTTTAAGAATTGGAAAATTTTGACTAATTCACATCACCATTATAAGGGAAGAATTTTGATTGCATATGACCTAAATGGATAATAGTTATATAGAGCTCCTTTACTGACCAAGTTGTGTATCTTGAAGCTAATAAGATTAAATTTTGTTTTTTATTAATTTATTCTTCTAATCATGCTTTTTAGAGGAGATCATTAGGAGACAAGTTACAAGATATTTAAAAAGGCATTACCTCAACTTAGTTAATGGCAGAAGACTTTAATTATACTTTACTCTCATATAAATTAGATAATATCTCCATATCAAAAGGATTATATAGCCATTTTAGATCTTATAAAACTAGCTTATGTATCTCTAACTTAAGGCAAGAGGGATGTTACTATAATTGGTCTAATAAGTAAACTAGCAGAAGGTTTTTAGGAAAGAAATTAAACTATGCTTTAGCAAATGACCTTTGGCTTTTAGAATTTCATCTTGGCAAAGTAGTGTTCTCCAATCATGTTATTTCAAATCATAGTCCCATTGAGATTTCGAGTCTCATTCTAAAGTAGCCTAGGCAATATCCCTTTAGATTTTGTAATCGTACCCACAAACTTCCAGGATTTAATGAGGCAAAGCTAGTAGGTATGAGGGCTAATATTTAAGGCTTCAATCAGTTCAATTTTATAAGAAAATTACATAAGATTATGGAAGTATTAAAAGTCTTGACTAGGAAGATTTCCTTAATTGGGATAGAGGACATAAATAAGGACTTGGATCTAATTAAATCATTGTAAAAGACCCTTTATATAGATCTAATGTTTAGAATTGTTTCCATAAAGTTAATGTTCTTAATAACTACATTAATATGTTAAAAGTTCATCAATTTGCACTCAAGCAAAAATCTAGACTATTATATTAGAAACATAGATATTTTAAGACAACTTTTTTTCATAAGACCACCCTATATAAAAGGAGCTTAAACAAAATTTTGCAGCTCATGAAACTAGATGGTTCCATCATATATGAACTTCATTACCTCAAGAAAGAAGTTTTTCTATTCTAACAATAATTGCTAGTAACTAAAATAACCTATCAATCCGTTAATCCTTTAGAAAGTTTTCTCATTACCATCAAAAATTTTTAAAAGCAAGCAAGCCACATGTCCTAACTTATGGAGGTAGCAGAGATAGAAAAAGTTGTAGAATCATGACACCATGATAAAGCATCAAGACTAGATAGGTTTAATTCATATTTCTACTAGTTTTCTTGGTCTAAAATCAAGGACCATGCAATTTCCACAATTAGGTATTCTTCATGTCAGGTAAATTACCCCAAGAAATCAATAAGATCCATATCCACTTAATTCCTACAGTCCCCAACCCAACTAAATTAAAGGAATGCATTATATAAAACTATATCCAAGATATTGGCCATAAAAACAAAACAGGTTCTACAATCCTTGATAAGCAACCTACATGTAGATTTCATAAATGAAAAAACATATGTGATAATTTCATGACGGCTTAGGAGCCACTCAAGTATCAAACCCCATAAAAATAAAAATAGTAAGAAATTATGAACTAAAGATTGATTTTCAGAAAGCATTCAATTTAGTGAATCAGACAGTAATTGAAGATATTCTAATAGGTTTAGGATTTCCAACCTAATATATGACATGGATTATGCAATGTGTTTCTTCTCCATCTTATAGCATATTGGTGAATGGGAAAGCAACTCAATTATTTAAAGGTAGAAGAGGTATGAGACAATTCTCCTTACCTCTTTAGTCTTTGTATTAAGATCCTATCAAGATTGATCATGTGAAAATGGCTTGATAAATAAATGACTATAACTTGAGTTATGCTTGTTTTCCTAGTACTGCCTGTGCAGGAACCATGCATTGTTTGGTGTGCTCATGAATGAATGAATTCCAAAGACTAATGTATGATGATTTGGATATGG